>JASDQU010305746.1:67353-84494 GCA_032191745.1 Picea mariana | reverse complement strand
TGTTGGTTTTATCGATTCCCTTCTTAGGTTATCTGATTTATTGACCCAGGGTTCATGTCATTCGGGTTCCAACAAAGCCTCTAACTATCGACCCTCCCAGTAAACAAGAAGCCAATGTAGTGCCCGAAAGGTACTATGCAATATCCCTTGAGATAGCTAAAGATGGGTGACTGTAAGACTCAGGTGTTTAAAGTCTGGGACAGAGTAGGGGATAAATGGTTTCTTGATTAGGGCCCTGTTCTACAAACTGTTACAGTAATCTACTTGTTCCTAGGAATCGCATGCATATAACTCAAAATATAAATAGATTCTCATAATGCAATTGGTTATTCATCAATCATAATCATCTACTTCCAAAAAAAGTTAAATATATGAAAACATTCAACACATTACATAGATATTACCATGGTTCACCCCTCCTGGGCTACATCCACAAAGATTTGGCTCTTGGCTCTTTTATTATAGTAGTTCTTGATTTCCTTGCGCCGCGTGCTTACAGTTCTCCGCAAAAGTGGGTAAGATCTATGTGAGGTGAACTAGATCGCACCAATCTCTATAGCTTGCAGTCTAATCCTCATATATACCTTTTCTCATATCTTTTCTTGCTCAACATCTTACAGAACTCAGTTCAGACATTTCAAAAACCCTTTCACGTATCGCCAACAACAATACCAGGAAAAATCCCTCAATAACAATCACAACTAACATAAAATCAACAATGACCATAACAACTAACAATCACCAACAATATCCAACCTATCTGATACTTTCATATATATATTTACACATTTCGGTCTCTTTAGCCACTTATAGAATATTACTAAAACCCTAACCCTTCTTACGCTAGGTTTTTCTCTCATGCATGTGCTGTTCTTTCTCCAGTTGTTGCTTTCCTCTGTGCATGCTTTCTTGCATTTGCGTGTGTTGATCCTTTGCCAGTTGTCACTTCAGTTTCCTACACCCTTTCATTCCCATGATATTCCTTCTTTCCACTTCAACTTGGTGCCAACAGGCCTCCAACACTGACATGTGGCTCATCCCGAGTCACCTAATTGCATTGTGCTTCCTTGATCTCCCCGGTGATCGTATGGAACTTTTCTTGCAATTCTACTGCTTTTGTCAGTGCCTACACAGTTTTCTCCTTGGTAATATCGACTGTGTGTGTTGCTACTTCCTCTCTTATCAGTCCTTCACATTACAGCTGTGTTCATGCTGACTGTGTTCTGGCTTCTTCTGCCTGCTCCAATATTGTTCCTATTCGTTCCTGCAACGGTTCTATTTGAGCCTGACACTCCTGTTTCTGTGTTTTCACAGTGACAAGTTCTGCCTGTAGCTTCTTTAATTCTTGTGACCCCTTGACTCGTTCGGGAATTGGAATGGTTTTCTGTTACTGCTTGAATTATTGGATCTTTGCATTGATCCTTTCCTCCTCCTTGTCCCATTGCTAGACCTGTGGATGCTCTTCCATCTTTGTCCAGAGTTGTGCTACTTTCTCCAATAAGTCGGCTGCTGTCCTGACCTGTTTTTCCATCTCTTGTAGTTGCATTGTTTCTTCCTGCTTCGTCTTCTCCTTTACTGCTGGTGGAGTGTTTGGTCTAATCTATCCACAGAGAGTCTCGATCTCCTTCTAGCATTGATCAATTAACTGCGCAATCTAATCGATCTTTTCTGCTGTTGGGAGTTCACTTCCTTGCGCTGTAGTTGGAAGTTTCCTAAAAATGTCTTCCACTCAGTGTTCCAACTCATTCATGCGTTCCTTTTCCTCCCGCATTTCTGATTTTGCCTACATGCAAATTGTTTCTAGTGTTTCCGGTTTCTTCGTTGCTTGTTGTAGCTCGACCATGTTTCTATGTGCATGAGACTGGATCTCATGGTGGATGCTAATCTGCAATTGGTATAAGGCCTTTGTTGGCATCCATGTTAGTACAAATTGGATCTGATCCAAATCCTTTAGTGGTGTCTGTCCCACAAGCTCGTCCATTCGTAGCATGCTCAACTTTATGTAAAATGTGGAATGTGGTTTTGGAAGAACTGATTCACGTTATCCTACCTCCATTCTTTCTGTGGTCCATGCACTCAGTGGCTCTATGCCTCAGCTGCTACTTGTAATCTGGGCTTCTTTGAATTTCTTCAGGAGTTGCCCCATTTCTGCCATCTCCTTTTGTATTTTATCCCTGTGGTACACTGCATGATCAAAGTCCTCTACGAGGCAATCCTCGACCATTCTGGAAATCATCTCACCATCGTTCTCTGTGATTGTGTATTCTGGTGGTGTTCGTTGTGCCTTTGATTTCTATCATGCACCTATTTCCTATACCACTGGTTGCTTAGTTCCCCCTGATTCTTGTGTGATGGGGTTCATCACAGTTTCCTATGCTCCCTCAGCCGAGTTCTGTTGTTCATTGGTTGGATGAGTGGTTTTTGTTCTCTCCTTTTGGGTCCCTACCTACTCTGAGCCGCCCTTTGTCTGAGTTGGCTTTTTTTGGATCGTTCTTGGTTTCTTGGGTACTAGGACTTTTGGAGGCTATGTTTCCAGCTGTGGAGCCCCTCCTTTTGTTGTTTGTCCTGGTACTGCTCTGGGTATGGTTTGGATCTTCCATTCATCCAGCCAATCATGGATGATCATGTTGATGTCTCCCTCAGTGACACAGTAGCGTATCTATAGCCACTATTTGTGTGGGTCCTATCTTGGTTGTATCCATATGGCTTGTCGCCTAGCTCAGAAATTGATGATGCCCCTGAATCGTGCGACAACCTCTGGTATTATCCTCCATGCTTGGTGGATTGCTTCTTGTATTTCTCGTAGGTAAGCTTCAAATATAATTCCATTTTCTTTCTTGTGCTTGGCCAGTGGCACGGATTTTAGGACGCGAGATCTCGCTCCTCCTAGCTATGGTGTGGTACAGAATGTGACATAGTCCGGTTCTTTCCATCCCATGAAAGCAATGAGAGTAAGCAACCAAGAGTAGTGAAATTTTGTACCTACTTCCTGTGCATATTTACACTCGATTTGGAACAGGTTTGAGAGATATGGTGCCCAGCTCATGAAGGTGCCTTCTGTGCACTGAGCTGCGACTGTGATAACTCCTATCGGTACTTCATCTTTACGACATTTCCTTAGCAATTTGCATGCTAAGATCTTGGCTCCCAGTTGTGTCTTGACATTGTTAATTAGCTTGATTATAATGCCTCTTGTTCCCTTGTCAGTGCCATATTTCTTCTTCATTTCCTCTTCTAATGATTTTTCCTTGGACTTGTCATCCAGTATCAGTGTGGGATCCATACCTCAGATAGGTAGTCCTTTAATTTGTGCAATAAGTTCAATGGTTATGGGGATAGGTTTGTCCAGCCATAGATCCCCTCCATGCGTGACTACTAACAATTGATTGACTCATGCCGATGCATATTGGCCTCTGCCAAAGTGTGGTAGCTTCAAAAATCCTAAGATTTTAGTTATGTCCAGTCCGACTACCCATTTGCATGGCTTAGTGATAGTTCCTTCGAGAGGGTTCATGGCTATCATCTCCGTAAAGACTTGCAGTGCAAGCTCTGGATATTTTCTTTCATCCTCTACATCATGGTCGGAAAAATTGAGCTTCCCGACATGACCCAATAGTTATGATTCCACCTGTATTCCTTCTGGTGTGCGTGGTAGCACAATCTCGGCTGTTGGTTTCTTTCGAGGTGAGATCGGTATTTAAATCTTGTCTTCTGACTGTGTTGGCTTGTTCGAAGTTCCAACAGTTTCCGGTTGCTCCTTTGCGATATATTCTTCCCAAGCATTGCCCATTTAACCAGTCAGGTTGGCCAAAAAGAAAAAGTCTGGGATGGGTATTTGTGGAACATCTGGTTGGACCTCTACTTTCAGGTTCTGTGTGCCTCCGTTTATTTCCATGGCTGCTTCGACATTTTCTGGCTGCCCTTCCTGATGAGTTCCTACTGCTTCATTCTGAGGCTCCTATGTCACTGCTAGCGTATCCACTTTCATGGTTTTTACTTGGGGCTGCGAGATCTCTTCATGGATTGGTGTTGATTCTACTAGAATTTCCTCCGACGATGGTATTTCATCAATATCAACGATATTCTGGTGGCTTCTCCTCGTGTTCCTCGCAACCTAGTTTGAACCCTAGTTGGTCTGACTGTCTGGCCTGGTTTTGCGATCTTTGGTGGTGCCATACTGGTGTCTGTCGAACATTTTCTTGGTTCAACTGGCTCGGATAAGCTCTACGATCTCGCTCTGTGCGTTCGGGTATCTATTTCTCTTTCTCCGTTCTTCTTTTGTGAATAGACTAATTGTTTATGTGCTCATGTGTTGTATGGGTGTTCCATGAAGCTTGTTGAGGATGCCTCCTACCTTGTGTGATTAATGAACCATAAGTGTGGGTTCAATGCATCCACGATGGTTTTGTACCTGCCCTTATGGCTACTTTTCGTTGCCAGTTGGTGCATTTAGTGCAACATCCCATCTGTCCTTACCTTGTTTTAATTCTGCCTTATGCTGTCCTGTCAGTGTGATTTTTCTGAATTTCCTTTTCCCGCTTGTTTCCCTTTCTGATATGACTGTTTTCTTTTCCCTCATTGGTTTTGTGTTTCGTATGCGACTTATCCATCAAGATGCGTGCTGTCTATTTTTTTATTTTTTATTTTTTATTTTTTTTCCCTTTACTACACGATGGGTAGTTGACTATCCTTGTATAGCTTTAGCCGACTCCCATTGATCATTCCTCTGAGGTCTGTGCTTTTTATATCTTTCAATTGTACATCTCCTCCGTTCATGACAAATTTTACCTCATATGGTCCTAGCCAATGCATTCTCAGCTTCCCTGGGTGTGGCAGCGCTTTATTGTCATAGAGAAATACTAGATCTCCTTCCTTGAACATATTTCTCTTGATGTGGTGCTTGTGCCATGCTTCATCTCTCAATTTTTGGACTTGTTGATGGAATCCTGCCATGATTCAGTCTTCCTCCATTGACAATAATTGATCAACTCGTTCCTGGACTGTGCCTCGTTCTGTCATTTATGTGATAGCTACTACATGTAGACTAAGTATTAGAAATTCTAATGACACTACTGCTTCTTGACCACATACCAGTATGAATGGTGTGTGACCTATCAACTCTTGCATGTGGTTCTATACGCCCATAGTACTATTGGTACCTTGACATCCCAATCGTCCCTGTTGACGTTACATATCTTCATGAGGGCGTTCTCTAGAATTTTGTTGAAGGCTTCTACCGTGCCATTAGCCTATGGGTGATACGATGTTCTTTTTTGGTGATGAACTTCAAACTCTTTGAGCATCACTCGAATGGTGCTATTGATGAAGTGTGTTCCTTGGTCGCTCATCAAAATTCTTGGGCACCCAAATCTAGTAATTACCTGTTCGAAAAGAAAGTGGGTAGCTATCTTTGCACTGCAATCTTTTACTGGTGTGGCTTCTTCCCATCTTGTTAATTATTCTATCACAGAGATAATATATCTCACCCTTGTTCTCTTGGCAGGTGGGTTAATCGGTCCCAAAAAGTCTATTGCCCATTTTTCAAATGCTTGAAGTGTCACTTGTAGTCGTAGTGGCATCTCGTCCCTTCTGTTGGGTTTGTCGACCCGTTGACAGACATTGCATTACTGACAATATTATTTTGAGTCTCTATGTATTGTTGGCCACCATAATCCTACACATAGTACTTTTTGTGCGATAGCTTTTCGTGCATAGTTCCCTCCCAATATTCCTTCATGGGCGTTTGTTAAAATTCTTGGTCGTTCGTGGTCTAGTATGTATATTCGTATGATTTTGTCTGTGCCCATTTTGTATATGTGCCCTACAATCAGTTGATAGTCGGCTACATGAACTACTAGATTCTTCTTTTGTGCAGTGGCATATCCTTGCAGCACAATACCTGTGCTCAAGTACTGGATGATCTCTGCGAAGTAATCATCAGCAATCTGTACTGAGAAAAGATGTGCATCTGGAAAGTTGTCTTCTAAATTTGTTGGTTCTTCTCCATTTTCGACCCTCGATAGGTGGTCAGGCCCTACATTCAATTTCCCTGGTTTGACTATTACCTTGAAGTAAAATTCTTGAAATAGCAGTAACCATCGATAGATTCTCCCCCCCAACACTGGCTTGTTAACTAGGTATTTCAGGGCTAAGTTATTTGTAAACATCTTAAAGTGTTTTCCCAATAGGTAATGCCTATATTTCTGTAGTGTGTAAATTATAGATAAGCCTTCTCTTTCTGTCGTGTTATAATTATGTTCTGATTCTGATAATTTCCTTCTTGCGAATGCTATCGGGTGATCCAAGTATCCTACTCCTGGTTGTGCTAAAATAGCTCCAAGTGCTATTGCTAATGCATCTACATGTACATGGAATGTCTTCTCCCAGTCTGGAAATACCAATATTGGTGCAGTGACCATATTTTCCTTCAGAGTATCCAGACCGTGTTGGCACTCATCGTTCCATTGATACTTAGTATCCTTCCTTAACAGTTTTTCCATAGGTGTTGTAATCTACGCGTAGCCTTTGATGAATTTCCTATAATACCCCGTATGTCCTAACGATGCTCGTAGTTGGCGGACTGTTTTTGGCACTGGTAGGTTAACAATGACTATGATTTTGGCTAGATCCACTAATAAAACCTGTTTGCATACTATGTGTCTCAGTAGTATCCCAAATGGTGTTCCAAATATGCCTTTCTTGATATTCAGTGATATCTGGCACTATCTGCATCATTCTAACATCAGGTATAAAACTTCCACATGGTTTTTTAACAGGATTTAAACTGTCCAATCATCTAGGTATACTTCAAGAAATTGGTGGATGAATTCCTTAAATGCTGTGATGACTACTTTGGAGAATATCGCAGGTGCATTCTTTAGTGCGAATGACATGACTGTGTACTGATAAGATCCCCATTCTGTTGCAAATGTGGTCTTGTGCCTATCCTCTTGTGCTATCTTAATCTGATGGTATCCCGAGAATCCATCAATGAATGAATAGGATTCGTGTCCTCCTACGTTCTCGAGTACTTCATCTGTGAATGGTGTGGGGAATGGGTCGTGTAAGAAGACATCATTCAACTTCCTCAAGTCGACGCATATCCTGATCCCTCTTCCATGTTTCTTGTCTTGTACTACCATCAGGCTTATCCATTCTGATTCCTCAACTGGTTCAATGATGTCAGCCTCGAGCATCCTATCGATCTCGTCTTTAAATTTCTATTTGTAGATGGGGTTCAGTCTGTATGGTCATTGTTTAATGGATCTCACATCAGGTATAAGTGGTATCTTCATTTCTCCTAATGCTCTGGCTATTCCTTTCATCTCTGTAAAGGTCGTGGGAAAAAGTTCATTGTATTTGCGCAACAATTCTGGGATACTTTCTAGTGTCTTTTCATCCCAATAATCTCCAATGCTATCCATTTTGGGCTGCTCGGTGGTCCCTATGTTAACCTTCTTGATCTTGATTGGTGCAGAGATGACCTCTAATTCTAAGGGTGGTCCTTCCACCTCTCTCTCACCTTTGACTTCTTTGATCTGAATGTCGCATAGATCATCTTCATCCGGTAGCTCTTCCTGTACGTGGTAGCATGACAACAATTCTTTGACTGTCTACTTATTTTGCTGTTGTACCTCTGTGATGACTTCTACTTCTGATTATGTAATGAATATGACATATCTGATCCATTTTAGGGTTGTGTCTATGTTTGGGTTCTCATGCTCAAATGAGAAAGTGACTGTAAAGTTCTGTTGGAGTTTCACCCATGTCTTGGTTCCTTTTCACATTTCCTGATCTATATACCAATTTGTTGGTATGCCTTCTTAAGTATGAATGAAGTGGTGAGACCATTCTTCTAGTGGTGTCATTTTCCATAGTGTTTTACACTATTGCAAGTGTTTTGCTGGCATTCCTAGTCCATCATATTTTTTTTGGCCATTCCATATCTATTCTGCGCTGAACCTTATGCACAGTAATCGTTTGCATTGGTACCAATCTGTGATAATCTCTTTGTGCGCACCCCACCATCCTGCAGGTGTAGCCTTTAGGGATAAATCTAGTGCTAATAGTCTCTGGTTCTCTAATACTTCACCTTTATATTGTGTCAAGAAAGTTTCCAAGTCATTTAGTCTGTGAAAACTAGGTGGTTGTTTGATTTCTGTGCCAAGCCATCTTACTGCGTGGTCTATTCTTGCAAACCTTCTTGTGGATACTTCGTGTAATATTTGCTGCCAGTTTTCTAACCCAGTGTCTAAGTTTGTTGTGCATGAAGTAATGATCCTCCAAATGAGTAACCCATCTGCAGTTGGGTTTATATAATCCGCATCACACGCAGTTGTTCTGTACAACTGCCCAATTTCGTCTATATCTAGGCAAGTGGGATCTACGAACCTCTCACCTTTTGATGGGTCAAGTGGGGCTATAACATTGTAGTCTCCTAACTCAATTGTCATTTTTCTGGTTTTCAAGTTAATTATGGCCTGGTTGTCGAATGCCTAATCCAGACCAAGTAGCATTGGGTAAGGTGTTGTACTGTCTACTATTTCGATGACTTCAAAGTCTGCCTTAATGCGCACACCATCTAGATCTATGGTTAGTCCTTTTAGTCTACCTATTGGTATGACTCTATGTTGATTTGCTAGATTTAATTGAATAGTTGAGTATCCCAGTGTAGGTTCTCCCATGCACTGCCATGTTGTTTTTGGTAGTATGTTCACCTTAGATCCTAGATCTAGTATAATATCTCCCATGTTGAAATCCCCAATGTTAGCATTGATTCTAAATTCTCTACTTGTTCTTCTTCTTGTGTGTAGGTGGTTGACAATTTTTAGTTCTGGCTTGTGTTCATTCTCGCTGCTACATTTCTCTGGGATATTTTTCAATACTTTAATAGATGAAGGATCACTTAACATTTTGATGCATGATTGCAAAAATTATTTGATAGTACTTACTTGTTCCTTAGGTTGTATTCTATTGGTATGGTCCATTGATGGAAGCACGTCATATTCCAAAGCTTCCTTGTTTTGCTGCACAGTCAGCACTATGTCCTCCTTTTGAAATTCTTGTCGGGCTTCTGTAAAGATCTCTTTTTCTTTTTGCGCGTCGAACTGCTTCTTGGGGTCAGGTTTCTTCTTTACCCATTGGTTTTGCGCTAGGTACTGTCGAACTGCGTCATTTCCTATTTTCATTCCTCCTCGAGTGACTATGTTGATGTTTCGTCCGTCATCTCTTGCTTCGGCTGAAATCCACTAAACATTATGGTTATTTTGGTTCCTTTTTTCCTGGATCTTTACAAGTAGTGTTGGACATTCCTCTGTATCATGTTTCGAAGCATGAAAATACATACAGGTCATTGGTGGTAGTGGGAATTCCTATGCATAATGTCCTGGTTGCTGGAAATTGTGACATGTGATTGGCCCTCTCCCATGTCTGAAACCTCCTATGGCTCATCCTACTCCTCTATAGGCTATGAGATCACCTCATGGTGCATTATATTGTGGTCCCTGAGTTTACTGTGTGGTATTGTACTGGGGCTGTGCTAGGTTGTACTGTGGCTATGCATTATTATAAGGTTGTTGCGCAATGTTGTATGGTGCTGGGGCTTGAGTGAACTATGGTGCTGCCTGCCCAGTCATCATTTCTGCCTATACCCTGTATGTGTCTGAGGTTCTTTCCAGCATTAGCTCCATAATTCTACAGTCTTTGTCGTCGTGGTCGACTGACTTGCAAAATGTGCAATATGAGTTCATTGGGACTGTTTGGTATTTCTGCATCATCATGCAATGGTAAGGTTCGTGACCCAGTTTCTTCCATATTTCACACCATAATCCCCCCTGTGGTAGCGGGTTTGGCCACCCTGTTTCCATATACTATGCAAACATCATACATTCATTTTTGTGGTGTCCTTCTGTCCTGCATGTGGTACACCAAATGGATTCTTGTTTTTCCTTGTTCTTATTCTGGTTCAGTTGAAATGTTAAGTTCTTCAAATCCTCTTTTAGTTCTTCGATAGCCAGGTCCATCTGCTGGTACTGATTCTCTTCCAATTGCAAGGCTTCTTATAGAGCCTGTTCTTGTGTCTGAAACTTTTGTTGTCGTAGTGGATATTTCAAGTGTGAGAGTAGTGAGTTGACAAACAGGTGCCTATGTTGCATCTCGGTCATAAGATATTTTAACTTCCCCTTCAATCGCTTGAGTATTTGATCAGTCTCCCATACCGATTCTCCTGGTTTATGTCTTATCTCGATCATCTCATTGATATACTGATCCTCTGAGCTCGGATTCTGGAACTCATTAATTAGTAGTTTCTTAGTGTCATCCAGTGTCCTTGTTGTCCCAAGAGAATTGTTCGTGTCTAGACTCATGTACCAGTCTGGTGCACGGTCTCTTAGCATGATCTCTAGCTTCACGAGTTTGGTGTTGTCATCAGTGATCTGCTTTGCTTCCCAGATCTTAGTGCAAATGAATAGATGCTTCTCAAGGTCTTCTGTTGCTTCTCCTCGAAACTCTGGTAATCTGATAGTAGGGTCGTGTCCTGCCATTTTGATTACTGACTACTGCCTCCTCTGCACGGTGTGGATACTTGACTAAGATTACTTGAACTAGCTCCTGTATTTGTCGCTCATTGTGTATATGTGCTTCTTGCTGTCGGACTTCCTCCGAACTTTGGTTGCCTAAACGGTGGTGTTCTCTGTGGTGTATTGGTCGCACATGGGTTTATGGGTTCCACACTGATATTGATATGAAATGGGTGGATGTCTTCTCCTCTTATTCTTGGGCCTCTTGTCTTCCTCTCATAGGTGGAGTGCAGGATTTCATCAATCTGCTCCACATCTTGGAGATCCTCTACCTCTTCCTCATTGCTTGCCAAGCCCTCCCTTTTGGCTACGAATCTCTTCTTGGTGTTTATATTATATTGGTAGGGTGCTCCGCTATGCATCGTTCCTGATGAAGCCAAGATCCACTTGAGTTTCTCATCATCCATTGAGATCAGGTCCAAGGGTTCCTCTTCCTTCTTCTCTTTATCCTACCCTCCTTCCATTCCTCCTCTTTCTAGCAGTGCTCCCCCCTTTCCCCCATGTGCATAGGGAAGTTTACCTGTCTGATTCCATTGTCATTACCCCTTTTTTATGTAGTAGTATCTTGATAGAAGTATACAGGGATCAAATATACCTCCCTCTGGGTCCTCATAGAAATTCTTGCTTGGTTGTGATGTATGACTTTGCTGTGTCTACCACAAATTCTGTGATCAATCCTGCTATAATATTGTCAAGCCAAAAGTCTACTACGTGGGTGAATTTGTTGTTCACCTTCTGCAACTGTTGAATCTGTACTAGAGTCCAATCTAGTTATCGAATCCGGTTCGTTGGGTGATTATCCATTAACCTTAATATCCAGTCCTATAGTGGATGTGGACAATCACAGAAAAATATTTCGTGTAAATCCGTAAACACATATTTATCCAGGTATCTGTGTGGTGTGATTCTAGGGTTTCTATTGTCCTTGTGCACAAATTATAGCTCTTTCGTTCACAACCAACCCTCGATTTCTTCTCTCGTGGGGATCCAAGGTCTCCCGATTCCCTTCTAATGGCTCATTGCTTCTTTGATGGTTCTTGTCCACTCTATCTCATCTACTCAGTCCTATCTTGTCCCTCTTAATATGGCAACAGAACCATTTGTTGGTTTTATAGATTCCCTTCTCGGGTTATCTGAGTTATTGACCGAGGGTTTATGTCGTTTGAGTTCCAACAAAGCCTCTAACTATTGGCCCTCCTGGTAAACCAGAAGGAAACGCAACACTCGGAAGGTACTGCATAGTCTCACACGAGATAGCTAAAGATGGGTGACTATAAGACTTAGGTGTTTACAGTCTAGGGCAGATTAGGGGATAAAGGGTTTCTTGATTAGGGCCCTGTTCTGTGAACTGTTACAGTAATTTTCTTGTTCCTAGGAATCGCATGCATATAACTCAAAATATAAACAGATTCTCATAATGCAATTGGTTATTCATCAATCGTAATCATCTACTGCCAAAAAAAGTTAAAGATATGAAAACATTCAAAACATTACACAAATATTATCGTGGTTCACCCCTCCTAGGCTACATCCATAAAGATTTGTCTCTTGGCTCTTTTATTATAGTAGTTCTTGATTTCCTTGCACTGCGTGCTTATAGTTCTCCGCAAAAGTGGGTAATATCTATGTCAGGCAAACTAGATCACAATAGACTCTACAGCCTACGGTCTAATCCTCAAATCTACCTTTTCTCATATCTCTTCTTGCTCAATAGATTACAAAACTCAGTTCAGACAATTCAAAAACCCTTTCACGTATCCCCAACAACAATACTGGGAAAAATCCCTCAATAACAATCACAACTAACATAAAATCAACAATGACCATAACAATTAACAATCACCAATAATATCCAACCTATCTGATACTTTTGTATCTATATTTATACATTTCGGGCTCTTCAACCACTTACAAAATATTACTAAAACCCTAACCCATCTTATGCTAGGTTTTTCTCTCATGCGCATGTTGTTCTTCCTCCAGCTATCACTTTTCTCTGTGCATGCTTTCTTACATTCACGCGTGCTGATTATTTTCTAGTTGTCACTTCAGTTTCATGCATGCCTTCTTTCCCATGATCTTCCTTCTTTCCACTTCATCCTAGTGCCAACAATTTGCTTAGTGAACCTCTTAACAAACATATAGATAGGAGCCGGGAGCGCGTTAACATAAACCGCAATTTGCAACTCTTGAGTTGGTTTTGCCACGCGATGGAATTTGTTCAGAATGGTCATGAATATTTGATTGAAATATTTGACCCTTTCTTTCAGACTCATGGTGGCCACAAAAAACTCAGCCATTAGAGCTCCCGTGGTAGTTTCCTCCGCAAATTTATCTAGAAAATATTTCTAGAACTTGGTCCAGCTCATTATGGATCCTACTAGCAAATTAAAATACTACGTAGAAGAAAAATTTTCAAATGTGTAGGGAAAAAGCCTATAGACTGCATCTTCATGCTGAACATTCATAAGTCTTATCGCGAGTATGAACTTATTGATATGATCTTTAGGTAGACTTGAAGTTTCGGGGTCGTACTTAGAAATCAGCTTCTTCAGGTGCCGGGGAAGATTATGTACTCATCTAGGGATGGCCACAGCATCTCCGACCAACCAAGGTTGGTTGTTCTGAAGTGGGATTTCCATTTCCTCCTCATGGTTGTTATTACCTTCCATATCTTCAGAATCCGAGTCAAACTCCTCTTCTTCTGAAAATTCGTTAGGTCCAGAGAGGTTGACGGCTGGCGTTTCGGCTATCAAATCAAGAGGTTCTTGAATTTCGGTAATCGTGAAATATATTACATCTTCTATCGAGTGTACAAAAACCTCGTCAAGAGTACTGACCATAGGTCTACTTCATTGTTTTCTTCGAAGGAGTATGGGAGCCAAGGACAACGCATCGATCTACTAGGTGTAGGTTGTTATGATTCTCCTGAATTGATTTACTTCCTCGTGAGGAAGGGCATAAGGTATTTCAGGGTGAAGAGGTTCTTCCTTGGGCTAGGGTGATTTATCTGTTTCAGGAATACTCAGTGTGTGTGGGTTTCCTTGTGAAGGACTAGCCATGCATGTGGGTTGTTGCGAATCTGTAGGTTGTTTGAAATGATATATGAAATATATTTTCAGCCATTCATTCTTAGGCCCTCCTTCTAGCACCAGTTCTCTTGATGGGTCTTAAATACCTTGACTCAATAGTAGGAACCAAACTACCATCGAGGCCCAATTAGACTCTACAATGTTTAAAGGTGCAATGGTTCTCCAGATCTTGTGATCCAACCAAATTATCGATGGGCTTTGTGTTTTCTTGTGAAGGCTCTTCCTTCAGTTAGGACTATTTTCTTTTGTATTCTCTTTTGGGTGGAACTGGTATGAGAGGTGCAAGCCAGTATAAACCAACTTGACAACAAACAGGATTAAGTTTTAACAAATGGGGAAGAGGCTGATCTTGGGATAACCTGCTGCTCAAACATGCAGACAATGATTCTATACCACAGGCCTAGTACTAATACATTAACCATGTGAGCATCCAATTTCTGTCTAAGAAACTAATTATCAGAAAGAAAGCACATATGTAATAAGATAATGACAAGAAAAATAATTCATCTACCATAACCACTCATCACATAATAACACAATGAATTATCTTCATCATTAAAGCAAAGAACATCAAAGCATTGCACAAGATAACTTGACAACATAATTAATTTCTCTTACTCATTACTGCACCATTCATGAAACAGGATAGGAAGTAGTTCTTCTCCAAGTCCAATCACATGCATTTGATGAAAATAACTTGTCTTTGGTCTAGAAGGACTTCTCAATTCATAACAGTCTCAAAATAATTCTTAACAACCAAAAATAAAGAGTTCTTACAACAATCATTGACCCTTGACTCATTGGTCGATGTCTTTATTTATAATATAAAGTTTTATTGAAATTATCGGCTAAGTACAGTTTAAGCCAAACAAAAATTGCCACGTGGGGTCATCGTCTAAAGTTTCGTTAACAATCCAGTCGAGATATCTCTTGAAAAGGGTGACTTCTTTCATATTTAGACCAACTGATAAAAAATTTCTCACAAGTTTGGGCCCATGGAAACCTGTGTTGTTCCATCAGAGCCGCATATATTCCCCTGATGTCCACTGCATGTGCCTGGTACTTTACTGGACTGAAGTTCAACTACTGAAGCATGGTTCGGGCTCTGATCGGATGTTCTGTGAATTATTGCACTTGCCTTGGCTTCGTATAGGTTATCTTTGCGAGTTATTTGGTCCATAGTGAGTCTTGTTAGGTATGCAAATTGACTACGTCACTCAAGTCGACAAATTTGTCGGGGGTGTTGAACTCAGGAAGCCCAAAATCCTTCATTACTTTATTAATTTTATCACAGTTCCTCTCACATCTGGTTCATTGCTCTTGGATTTCTTTGTGCGGGTCCTGAGACATCTTAGCCCAGTACTCGGTTGATCGCTTCATGCGATTAAGAATACTTTTTCCCACCATACGAATACCATGTTTCTCCTTCTCTTGACCCTGTTGAACTGCCCTGATGTACTCTAGTATTTCTACTGCCTTATGCCCCCTTTCATACCATCGTTCCATATCCTTGCATGTCGCAAGTGCCATGAGAGTGTCCTCCTAGAACTCAGATACATTCATGGTTAAGAGGTGTCTTTCCTTCTTGAACTCGTTGTAAACTCCTTGGAACTCACCTTTCAAATACACAATGGTCTGCGTGGTTCCTTTATAGTATTCGTCCAGATGGCGTAAGTGTTCGAGCTCCTTTAGGGCAGTGGCTAGCTCATTTTTCTCTCTCTTGGCTCTATCCAAGGTGGCATCCGAGAGGGCCCTTCCTATGCCAATTAGCTCAGACGTCCGGGCGTCTGTTGTGTTGATCAAGTTTTCCTCTGTAGTAACCAAGATGGAGTGATCCAATCTGATCCTTCTTTTCTTTATAGTCCTTTGAACGATGGCATTTATCTTTTGATTGTAGGAGATCGCATAAATATATTCTACCTCATCTAGCAGCTCTGGTATCTACTGATCACCCCATGTGTGCGTGTTTCCCAGGCTACTGATCGTGTATATTTGTTCAAGATTGGGCTCTCTAACTTCCTCATTGTGCCTCGTAGGTCTGACCTTTACTTGTCACTCGTCAGAGGTTTGAGTATTGGGCAGAATAGAGGTGTTGGGTACAAAATCGTTACTTACTTGATTGTTGGCCACATAACCATTGATTTCCTTTTGAAGAGATTCTTTCTCTATCTCCTCTGGTCTAGGCTCATCATTTGGATTCGCTTCGGTTCCTAATTCATTGGGTTCTTTTGTGTTGAGGCCACTTTCATATTTTTTTTCCTTTTGCGAGACCTCATTGTCTTGAACTTCGAGCTTAGGGGAAGAATTTTTCTCAGGACCTTCTTCCTCTTGGACATGCATGGGAGTGTCATGAGATGGCTCCAGGATCTCGTCGTCATTGTATATATGTATAATTTTTCTCAGGGGATTAGGAACTTGCATTTCTATTAACATCTGTTCTGTCTCTGGTTGAGTTGTCCCGCCCACCGGGGAGTTTACCGGTGATGCTGTGGGTTAAGGATTTCTTAACCCATTGGTGATGTTGGGATTTATGGAATCGGGGCCGCTTGGTTCCATCAGGCCACCGTCTCAGATACCAGTTTTAAGTGTAGGTGTTATGATAAGGTATGGATCATGCTACATCTGCTTCATTAGAAGCTAGCTTTGCTGGTACAATAGTTCACCCATCCCCTATGAAACTTGAATTTCAGGGAAATCCCTGATTTGTACCGAGGATTCTTTATAAACTCTTGCTGCTTTGATGCCTTCTTGGGGATCCCCTATTGCTTCGCTCAATTCAGATGCCACCGTTTCTTCCTGGGTCCTGAGAATTTCTTGAGTTGTCTTCTCCAAAGACGTCACTTGATTTTCCCAACTCATGGCCTTGAACCTGGTTGCTCTAGGGTCAACCATCCTTGCTACCACCTCATTCCAATCCTGAGTTTTCTTGGTGAAAATTTCATCTTCAAACCGGTCATGGGTGTAAGGCCAATAGGACGATACTTGCGTCATGTGTTTTAGGACCAGGCCCTTGGGATCATGTTTGCGAAAATGACTAGTTTTGACTTATCCCTTCCTGATTAGCATGCACGGTGTCTTTAACCATGTAGAAGCCAATATGAAACCCATAAGGTATGAAGGACCTCTTCTTTTCCTTTACTAAAGTGGTGTTATATCCATGCAGAATGGTTTGATAGAAAATTTCCACTAACACTAGTCGATTAGGAACATATATGGGTAACAAATGAGGTGCCCCTGTGGCACTGAAAACCCTGATGTAGGTCTTGTGCTTACATAGATACCAGTGACCTACTTTCGATATAACCTTTTTTGCTTCATCTGACAGCCTTGGGTACTCTTTATTGAATAGTAAAGAATAAATGCGTGCAATTAATTGATCACAGATAAGAGAATAGGATTTATTGTACCTATTTTCCCATAAGATTCTGAAGTATACATGAATTGGGAGTTCGAAGGAATGCCAATTTAAGTT
>JASDQU010305746.1:34212-67194 GCA_032191745.1 Picea mariana | reverse complement strand
GGTGCTCAGCTGCTTCGAGATGATGGCACCCAAATTGAATCTCGTGCCTGAGATAGCCGTTGTATAAGCTAGAGGCTTCCAAGCCTTTAAAAACTGAGAGAAATATTTCTCTCCATGCCAACTGTAGAGAAGAGCCATCAGGTATATGTATTGTTCCTTTAGATTGGCCATCAGGTACCAGCTGACCATTCGATTCATGAATTTGTTTTCTTCCCTCCACCACGATTCCATGATTTTGCTGGTGTCATGTGTTGCATAGAAACTTACAATGAAATCAGTGCTCAGCTTTTCTTCTGGCTCCCTGAGCTTGTAGTAACCCTGGACATCTTCGGGCAAGAAAACCCCGATGCATTCGTTGTTTTCGTCATTAATCAAACATTTTTTTCCATCAGTGTGGTCAATGAGCCACTTCAGGATCTCAATGCAAGGGAACACCATATTCTGACTTGCCAGTATGTGTATATAATCCCTACAGATATTTGGGAGGACATCATCATCGAGTCTTCCTGTATAAGGGTCGTTGTCTGGGGTATACTCGAGAGGTTCTTCCTTCTTGATTTTCATAAACAAATGTTCCCAGCAAGGGAATGTTGTTTTGGCTCCATTGTTCGCCTCTGTGTCTCTAAAGGTCGAGGGCTGAGCAAAGGAATTCTTGGTGTCTATCATAATGACGGGCACGTTCTTTGGTGCAAATTATAATTTCTTTGCAACTGTTGGGGAGGAGCCCTCTCCTACCTCTGGTTCTTTCAGCTTTGGCACTCTTGAGGATTTCCTGGTGGTGGTTTTCTTTGGAGGTATTGTTCCTGCAATTAAAATGACCCCTTAAACATATGTACAGAGCAACATTGGGTGAGAATATATGAAATGGAGCGTAAAACACCATAAGCTAATACATACCTATAATGATGGCTAATATTATCATTTAATACTCACTGAACCTTGGAAGCCTTCTCCAGACTGTTAGCCTTGCTCTTCTATGTGTTTTGAACTCCTTGCCGCGCAGAATAGGATCATACACAATGACTTGAAAGAATATAATTGGAGATATCCTATCAATCACATCAGTCAGTTAATACGAGTAATGAATGTGATTCAAAACGAACTACCACGGGACTACTGTGAATAAATTCTAACCAGTTGACGACGGAGGTGCAGGGGAGGCTGCATTGTATCAGTAGGATCAAAAGGTCTTTTTTTATTTGCGCATGGATTAGCAGCGAATGCGTGATCCATGAATTAACTAACATTTTAAATGCGTTGTACCTAACAAATCTAAGGGTTAAAATATCTCATCACGTCATGTCTCTTTGATGTATAGGTCGGGGATCGATGATATCCTTGTGCATATGTTCATTGATATCCTTCTTGAAAAAAAAATTTCTGACGTCGATGGTATCGGGAAATCGACAATCAGGGAAAGCTCAGGTGCATATATTCTTGGTGGGTTATCATCTTCACAATCTTCCATTGTCAAAAACGTTTTAGGGGTCGTCAGTCAGCGATACCACTCTTCTCTTTGTGCGATGCTTACCTTTTTTCATTTTTTCTCCAAAGCCGAATGGATCAGTCTTCGACGATGTTCTTTCCAAAGCTTATTCACGGAAATAGAGGCTTTAGTCTACCGACGCCGATGAATATCGGTGTTCAACTCTTTTGGTTTTCATGAATATTTCTTATCGCACTTACGACTCCCCGGTGTCGAAAACCTTAAGTGTGTCCGGTACTTTACGGTCGGTTCTTTAATTAAAGTTAGTCTCCTTTAAACTTCAATATTATTCTTTATATGCTCAAGCAGATTTTAAACAATTCAATCATGAAAATACAGAAGATGAGCACGAGTAGCAGTGCAGTTTCAAACTGAAATGGAAACATATAGTGTGAGGGATCAAGTGGTACCCAAAAAGTAGAGAATGGAAACAGATTTTTTAGGTCGTGTTGAGTGCTCAACAATGCCATACCAGAAAAAGGAACGTTTGACCCTATCATAGGTTTTGGTAAACCCGAAGTTCCCAGCTGTGGGTGTAGCATGAAGCTCAGAAAGAACTGTGGATTTAAGTTTTGATTGTTTACTTAAATACAAAGAGCCTTTGTATCGAAGCTCATCATAGAGCCATGAGTACCCTGGGGAAACTCGAGAATTGGACTGCAATTGTTGTATCATATGCGAACTTTTGGGATCATGTACCCATTCCTGGTGAATGTCTTGGAGCCAATCTGGTACAATGAAGGAGAGAGAAAAAAGGGAGCCTTCATCTTCATATTTTCAGAAAAGTGCATTGGCCACCTCATTGTCTTTTCCTTTCTTTTAAATGATCTCATAATCATATCCAAATAGCTTAGTCACCCATTTTTGTTGCTCTGGGGAGGAAATTCGTTGTTCTAGAAAAGAATTGAGGCTTTGATGGTCTGTCTTAATTTAGAAGCATTTCCCCAATAGATAAGGGCACCACAAATCAACAACATGCAGAATAGCCAAAATTTCCTTTTCATAGATTGATTTTCCCAAATTTCGTTCAGACAATTTTTTGCTGGTAAAGGCCAAAGGCCGACCCTCTTGCATAAGGAAAATGCCAATACCTTTCCCCGAAGCATCAAATTCCAGGACAAAGGTCTTTGTGAAATTAGGAAGGGCCAGGACTGGAGTGGTACACATGGAAATCTTCAAGGTTTGAAAATCCTTAGTAGCTGCTGGGGTCCAAGTGAACGAATTATTTTTAAGGAGTGTCATGAGAGGTGTCACAATCTTTCCATAATTCTTAACAAACTTGCGATAATAACCTATTAGGCCCAGAAATCCTCGCAATCTTTTGAGAGTCTTTGGGTGAGGCCAATCTTGCATAGCTTCAATCTTTTTAGGATCCACCCTTACGTCGTTCTTGCCAAAAAGATGGCCCATGTACTCGACTTTTGAGGCACCAAAAGCACATTTAGATTGTTTCAGGAAAATTTGGTGCTGAGAGAGTAGATGGAGAACTCAGTCCACATGAGTAAGGTGGTTTGTCCAAGTTTTCATATAGATGAGGATATCATCAAAGAAAACTAAGACAAAATGATGAAGAAAGGGGAAAAAGACATGACTCATGAGGCTCTGGAAAGTGGAGGATTCATTACACAAGCCAAAGAGCATGACCAAAAACTCATAGTGGCCCTTATGAGTTCTAAAGGAAGTCTTAGGAATTTCTCCCCCTTTCATAAATATCTGGTGGTAACCAGAACAAAGATCAAGTTTAGTAAAGAACTGGGCACCACTCAATTCATCCAAGAGATTATCAATGACAGGAATGGGAAATTCTTCTTTAATGGTGAGTTTGTTGAGGGCGTGAAAGTCAAGACACATGTGCCAAGAACCTTCTTTCTTCAGGACCATGACCATAGGAGAAGATTAGTGGCTCGTACTAGGGTGGATAACACTTGCGTTAAGAAGTTCTTGAACCATTTTCTCAATTTCATTTTTTTGGGAAAAGGGGTGACAATAGGGATGAATATTGGGAGGGAGGCTTCCTGGTATAAGGGGAATGGAATGATCATGAACACCACGAGAATGCGGGAGTACCTGGGGAGTGGAAAATACCACTTGATGTTTAGAGAGGATGGATTAGAGGTCTTGCGGTACAAAGGGTGTCTCAATTTCTTGTATGGCATGGAGTTGGGCAATAACGCCAGAATGACCTTTTTTTAGCATCTTTTCCATGCGATGGGAACTAATGATCTCTGGTGAACCAAAGGTGATGCCTTGGAACTTATATTTTTGGCTCTCCTAGTCAAATTGCATGGTTAATTCCTTGAAATCCATGGGAATGGGACCCAAATTCCTTAGCTAGTCTGCACCCAACACAATGTCACAACTGCCCATGTCGATAGCAAACATATGAGATTTCAGGTGGTAGTCACCAATTTGGAGATGCACATATTCAAAATGCCCTCCACATTTCATGGATCTACCATTGACAATAATGATTTGGAAATTATTGACTGCATGGATATAGCAATGAGTTTGTTGGACAATGTGGTGATGAATAAAGTATGGGTACTGCCACTATCAACCAGAATGGTGACCTTCCTATGCTTGATGTAACCAATTAGCTTAAGGGTTTGGGGAGTAGAGAAACCAATGAGAGAATTTAGGGAAATGACTGGTTCTACTTTAGGAGGGTCTAAGGGAGGGGTTATATATATCGTTTCAGGTGACTCAGACACAAGGGGATTTTCAACATCCTCTCCCGAAACATCCTTTGAGATGGCCATAAAAATATTTTGTTCCTTACACTTGTGGCCCAGAAAATATTTGTCATCACAATTATAACAAAGGCCTTTGATTTGGCGTTCATCCATTTCATCCCTGGTCAATTTTTGGATCTTTAGTGGAGCAGAGGGAGTAGTGGGATTTACTGTTTTAGTGCGAGGAATAAAGGAGGGTTTCCAGTTTTGAGAAGATACAACCTGTAGTGCTTATTTATCTCTTTTAGTAGCCTCCACCCAACTCTGAGGCCAATCCATGAGGACATGGGCACAAATCTCATCCTTAAGGCCACTAATAAAACATTCTCGGAAAAAGGCATCAGACATGCCCTCTGTCCAAAAATCTAGGTGCTCAAAAGAAGCTATAAAGTCTTCCACTGTTCCTGATTGTTTCAACTTTGTCAAATGTCCTAAATGGTTGGTTTCAGTGTCAAAGTGTTCATAAAGCTCTGCCACAAAGTGTGTCCAAGCAATATGCCCTTGACGTAAAGTTTTTCTCCATTGCCACTATTTCCAATGTTCTTGATCTAGATGGAGAACACCATACCGGAGTTTGTCCAAGTCATTTGTAATGTCGTATAAAGAGAAATAATGTTCCATTTGGGTTACTCAACCAATGGGATCCGATCCATCAAATTTGGTCACAATCACCCGTGGAAGGCGTAGGTCATGTTGAAAGTGTTAGGGCTGAAAATTATGGGAATGAGAGGAAGTTTCAGCTTCGGTATGTGGAGGTGGGTCAGATAAAGGGTTATCTACAGGGATATGCAGCTTGGTGCAGATCATTGAAATGGAAGATTCAAGTTGGGTAGTCATGTATTGTTTGATTTCCTTGATTGAGGTAGTGATGGAGGACTTCATGTTTGTATTGATGGTGGAAACATTATCACTGAGTTGTTTCACTTCTTGTTGGGTCTTTGTGAAATTAGATTGCAAGGCATTGAAGCGAGCTTCGAAGTCTTGGCTACGGGTATGGGCCATGATGACAAGGGAACTGAAACAGGGTGGGTAGGGTCAAAAATTTTGCTGAAAAATGATATGTATGAATGTGATAAGGGAGAAGAGATAAATGCCCAAATGCTTAACCAGGAAGAAATGTGTAGTGATTTGGCAACCCGAACACAGTTGCGCGGCAATAAATCTTGTATGTTTTAAAATTTTTTTTTTCCATCCCCAGGGGTTAGGTATTCAAGGGTTCTACAGACAAGGGCTTGCCTTGTGCTATAGCTCTCTGATATACATGCAGGGTCCAACAGTAGTAATCGACCCAATATCTCAAGGCACCAACTAAGGAGGGTAGACCGTGCCCTTAGTTGTACTACCCGACTACCTTGTTACTGGAGAGTATCTTCCTGAGTGTTGTTCTTGGTGGCACTATAGCAGTCAGGTGACCAATTGGTTTATCTAAAGAGGGATTCAAGAAATCTAGTCCGATCCGTACACAGTTGTTGTCTGATGTGCTACCACTCGAAGGGGTACCAACAGGGGTTACAAGGGTGGCCAACAGATGTGCTCTTAAGAACCACTTGTATTTCCTGCGTGTATGAATCCCTCAACCACAGGTTTATGCATGTAATGATAGATCTTTGTGGCTTAAAGATGCTAGAATACGTCTCTACCCTGGAAAAAAAATTAACCCACAATTTTATGCCAAGAAAAGTGCTATGATACCACTTGTAATATTCCAGATATAAAAAGTATGCAAGACAGAAATAAAATGCTAGAAATGGCAGATGATCAAAAATATAACCAGAATAACACCACAATAATATTGAAATGATAACAGAATAACACCATAAAGAGCACTTTGATTACTAAGAGCAATGTTCATGGGCCTCTTCGAGGGGGAAACCTCGAGTTGAGCAGAGCTCTATTACAATAATATCCAAACTAGGGTTCCCATACCCTCGACTCCTATTTATACTAAATATGTCTATCAAGAGAACCATATAGAGGAAGATCCTTCAAGAAGCAGAAGCTTCTATTAGGTCTTCTTACATTCGACTTATTTTACCTTATTGCAAGGCCTTATTAATGTTGACCTTTATTACATCAGAATACATTGTTCTACCTACGTAAGGGGTTAGGTCCCTAACATAAATGATAGTTTGAAAACAAAAGTGAATGAAATAATTCTCAGTTGTTTTCATGACATTCTCCCAAACTTTTAATAAATAAAAAACTCACACTATTTTACCTCAAGTTTTACCTCCATAAAAAATTGATTAGCATTGCTGGATTGATGTCTATCAAAGCTAATTTAGGTCAAAATGATGCCAAGAGTGATGTAGCTAAATATGAGATCATAGAAAGCAATTTAAAAATGGTGTACATTGGGACCAAGATAAAATTGAAATCCTAAGAGTGATCAAGGTTGATACTCATTGTAGTGGCAGATCCAAATACTGTTGATTGTTGGAAAATGAATGAAAGAAAATTGTTGGAACAAAGGATGAGTAGAATTTCTGTGATAAATAGAGAAATCCTTCTCTTATTCTCACTTAGAGCTGCAAGCTTATGTTAAAACCATGAAACCATATAGTCTTCAACTGCTACAAAACCCAAGGTATAAGTCTCATCATGAAAAAAAATGTGTCTATGTCGAGCATGAACAGAGGTCGTTGGATTAGCAGCCATTAATATATGTCGTTAACCAGTGTGAAGAAACTCATATTTTATGACAATGAGCATTAAATTACCTTAGTGAATATTGATAGGTACGAATGGATGTGTTGGAGTCGATTCACTCGTAAGATTCATCAATAAAGAGGCATTGATGAATCCCAATGATTAAAAATAAGGAAATCTACCATTGATGCATGCAGATCTCAGTAACTATGAAACTCTAAACTCGATCCTAGATGATGTGTTGGAGTTAATGGGATGGGATTTGTTAAAAGGTGGTCCTTAAGGAATCCAACATCAGGTGACATGAGCATAAAACATAAATGATTTTGAATAATTACAGTACAAAATTTGAACTTACAGAACCTTATTGTGAACCTTGCCAGCCAGTAACTTGGTTTTCAAGAAAAGTTTGTGTCCAGTTGCGCCAGTAAACTGGTTTTCACAACTGGACTTATTTTTTTTTTATCTTTACTATTTTATTTGTTTATTTATTCTTTACATTATCCTACTCTACTTGAAGAAAGACACATTTATCTTCAAGTGTAGGAATATTTGCAATGGAGCCATGTGCATAATAGAATTACAAGAGTATTCATATTCAATATTGAAAAATATACTTTGAGAGATACCAAAACATGAGGGACCAATTTATTTAATGGGGATGGTGCCAAGAATTGTTGAAGAATGTTGTGGTGAGGCCTGAGGACTTCTTGGAATCATGATTCAATGTAGTATTTTCCTTCTTGGTTCTCTTTGTTGGTTGGCATGCCATGAATTTCTCCAAAATTACTTTCATCAAACTTTTGACTGTACAAGGGGTTTGGGTCTAGTGACAAGGATGCAATGAATTCTTCAATTTCTGTATCTAATGTCTTCTACCCTTTAGATGATGGCCATGCTTCTCTAATATTTTATTCATTCTAATAAGGATAACTAGAAGAAACTTCTAGGTCCCCCCCTTGTGGGATCTATTCATGGATCTTTTGGTCCTCTACAGGTTCTTGAAATGCAGACTCCTCCTTGGTGACAATTCTGAACTTTTGAGAAGGATTCAAGAAGGTCCTTGTGGTGGCATGCCCTCCATTACTCAACAAGTTCTTTTCCATATATGGTGGGCTCAGATCCATTTTAGCAGGAGCAACAGTAATAGGAGTAACAACTTGATCTTGAGTTGATTTTTCAGAAGTTGCATCGTGGGTTGTATTGGTGGGCTATTTTTCAAATTGGTTTCGGGTTTGGGTTGTTTCTCAAGGTGAAAATCTCCTTGATCTCAGGTTTATATCGTTACATTCAACATAGGAGATGGATTTGGTGGGAAAAATGGTCATTTCAATTTATTGAACCATTTATTGATTGGATTTGGGTTAGTTTGTACAGGCAGTTGGGGTCACATGGGAGGATTACTTAGCGAATAATTCAAAGGGATTTGTAGCCATTTTTGATGTATGGGTAATTGAGTTTTCATAGGGAATTGTTCCCCTTGAAAAGGATATCCTTTCCATCCTTGAGGCCATGGAAAGGTTTGATTTAGTTGAGATGGCCATTATGACCATGGTGTGGGATACTGAACCTGGGGAGAATTAGGAAACTTTCATGGAGTTGTAGGGTATTGAATTTGCAATGGAACCTGCTAAGGATTATACATGTTATTCCAAGTATTGAAAAGTGAGGAGGGATCTTTATTTACACCCAAAGAGAAGTCTTTCCATGAATTCTTAGAATCAAAGAAATATGATTTCTCAACCTCCTCGTTGGATTATTGAAACACAAATTTCAATCCTAGAAATGATGGGCAGAGTTTTTTAGGGTTCTCCTGATTGTAGATGCAAGCGAATTTAATATTGTTGAGAGGGAATTCTTTTAAAGAGTGCTTCTATCTGCACATTGAGAAGAACATTGATATTTCTTTCTCTACTTCAGCCTACTTTTTCTTTACCTAAAAAACATCCAATTCTGAACACAAAGAGATAATAAAATCAACCTTAAAATTTTCAAACAAATTACCAATTTCATCTCTTGTCACTTCACCATTGGATTATTTCATAATTCTAGCACTCTGTAAGTTATATCAGAAGTGTTCAATGAAGTCTTCCAAACTCTCTTCCTCCTCGTCCCCTTCTACTTGCATGATTAGTATTTAAAGGTTTTTGGGGCACCACGGCCTTCTCCTACTCTATTCATGCAATATTTTAGGTCCTTACTCAATCTACTAAAATGAAAATCCACACAGTTATAACTACTCTTTTGATATTTTCTCGGCAATGGTGCCAAAAATGATAGACTTTTCAATTACGTTATAATTAATTTAGAAATAAATTGAAGAGTTATGCATTTAATTATCAATCTAGGGTTGTATGTTACTTATGAACTGTCATGCACCATATATGCAAGTGTAGTGTTGTAATGGCTCAGTAGTTGTAGTACTTCTAATGCCACAAATCAAGAACTCAAAATACTTAATTAAGTCAACAAGCTACACTACTTCTTGAATTACAGGAAAGTAAATGTTGTGATTATAGGAAAAGGAAATCACACTTGTGTAAAATAAATTATGCTTGCAGAAAGTAGATCAAACATTGTGGAAAGTAAATCACAATTGCAGAAAGTAAATCACACTTGCAGAAAATAAAGAACATTTGCAAAAACGAAAGTTATGTTAATATCTAATGGTAACTTATTCAAATGTAATGATAATCTTGACTTGCTGCAACAATTATGTGTTTGTACATTCAATGATAATTTGAAAAATAAATGGAACACCAATTCCAAACTATTGAAGACTAAATATGTCACAAATCTTAAATAAATCAGAATAAAGTAAAGATGCAAGCAGAGTTGCAGCGATGTGAGTTGCAACAATGGAGTTGCAGCATGAAAGTTACAACAACATGAATTGCAACAAGGAGAGTTGCAACAACATTTTCAATTACAAATTTATGAAAATAAAATCAACACCGATTTGTAACTTATGATTTTAGAATTCATACCACAAAGAAACTAATGATTAATAACACCTAAATCGCAATTAATTCTTTATGAAATCTGGAATCGCAACAGTGTAAAAAGATAAAATAACTACAAAATTAAATGAACAATCAAAGAAATTTTAATCCTACACTTAATTTATATAAAATACCTGACTAATGAGGGGGACCTACCCCTTATAAAAGGCACTGAGCTATGAAATCAAAATCACATGAAAGTCAACCCATCAACACACGATTAGGAGAAGAAAGGAAAACATATTACAGAAGTCTTAAGTTTACAATAGCAACTGAATTCTATCATGAGAATCCTCCCCTATCATTCTTATGACACCTTATTTTTACATAGAAAATCATTTAGGGAAGGATAGAATGAAATACCCAAAATTAGAAAACAAATTTTACATTTTTGGAGAAAAATCATAAAATATAGGTTTTACATCAATTTGGGAAAAATCATGATAAAGAACCACCCTTACCTCTCAAACAGTAGCTCATTTTACAAAAAATCCCCCAAATTACTCAATTTGTTGTGGCACAAACAAAACCCATGTCTCAAATTTTTCATATTCATCTACATCTACTCGAAATCGAGATGAAAATTGGTTGTTTCAAAATTGTTGTTAATTTTGGTCTGTACCCTTATCTCATGCTAGAGGCCCTCACGTACAAGCTAGGTAAGGTTTGATACACCCAGATCCATGTTGTCAACCTTAGGAGAAAAACCGTGTTTTGGATCTCCATGTGGAGGTGTGTTGGTATGTGAACCTTGAAAGTTACCATCATGAGTGGTTTTATTGTTGATACAAGAAATTGCTTCATAAATCGTCATAAGTGAAAATCAAGTATAATAATATTTAATTTATTTAAAATAAAGGAAAAAAAGCATCACTTAACCACTAAAGAATAAATAAGTATGAGATGGTGTTTTACGATAAATTATGATCAATGGAATGATAAATGAGTGTTAAGAGGAAGTAAAAAGGAATGAAATGGATGTCTGTAAGTAATAATAATGGTGACAAATCAGTGACCTGACACCTAGGTTATTTAATTTTTTGTAAAAAATTGTAGTTGGATATAGTATTTATGGATGTAACAATGTTGATATTGATTGAGCTCTTGTTGGAATTGTTTTCCTTTTGTTCAAATTACAAATTCATGTTAATGGAATAAGGTTTTGTTTCTAATATAACCCAATGTATATTTCATCTGTGTGTATGCTTCCAATTTTTTTGCTATGTAAATTGTTGTGAACTTTAAGATTACAGGGTTATAGGTTGTTGTGTTTACTCCAGGGGTTATTTCTTACATGCATCACACCATCAATCACAATAACCTCATTTGTTTGATCACGACTTTACAATGGATTGACCAAGTAAAGATAATCAATTACATAAATCATGATCGACATGCCTCTAATTAGTACTATGTTAGAACATTAACAATGGATATTTCATATTGGAGCAGAATCAAAGATGAGAGGGATGGTTTCTTTGAGACTCTTTCCCTTGTTATCAAGCATGTTTTCTATGGATATGATCTTTGACATTTTTTGTTTTATGAATGTAATGATAAATGGTTGGATTTCATTTGCATGTGACTACTTAGGAGGAGTCTTGGCACGATTGAGTGAATTTATGCACATAAACTAATGAAATGAATTAAATATAAAAATTGGCATATGACAAGGTGATTATAGATATCCCCTAAATTGTCAACCTTCTAATTGAAATAGGAGGAAATGAGTGTTAAAAAAAACAATTGGTATCTTGATGAGAACCTAGTACTCATTGTATTAATGATCTATCTGAGGCTAACAAAATTAACCAAGAGGATCCATATAGTAGATGGATGTTTTAATGATAATTCTTAGATATAAAAGTTAGTATTGATTGTTATTTATGCATGATAGTGAAATTTATTTTTTGATGAATCATGATGATGTTTTTGAGATGATTATTATATTCATGATGTTATGTTAACATGTGGTTTCATTTTGATTTAATATATGTTAGATAAATATATGTTGAGGTTATAACATTATGACCGTTTTTCATGATGTGATGGCATGTGGTACTTACATGCATTTTTTATGATGAGATGTTAAAAAATGACAAGTGGGAGCATGTGGATTCTTTATTTGATATGTTGATATAATGACCAATGAAATGATTGCATGTTGTGATGTGGTGATTTCCAGGTTATTCACAAGTGGGAAGAGAGGTATGCTTTATTTGATGATCTTGTGAGATCCCATAACCACAAAGGATAATATTACAACATCTTATGGGATGGGGACAACTCAATATACAACTTATGCCAACAATTCTTGTGCCTTGTATTGGAGTTGTGGTGTCGAAGTCCTAAAGAAAGGTTGGAGCATTGCTCACTGGTGGTGTTGTGGGATTGGACTTCGATGCCTGGGGCTGTACCTAGTTGTTGTGGAGGGAATTTAGGACATCCTTTTGAGATTCCTAGTGTACGTGAGTACCGATCCAGATGTCATCTTGGGTAGATGAGATCCCAATTCCTGGGGCTCCAGATAGACCGGTAGGCTTTAAGCTTGGTTCTAAAAGTTAAGAAGGAGGACTAGAGAGTACTCTCCCTTCCCTGATGTTGTGATGTGGACTTTTGATGCCTGTTGTAATCACTTGGGTGGATTTATACTAGTCCAGTAGAGGGTGTTGTGGAAGGTATGGTAGCTAACAAAGGGTGTTGTGGAGGATGGTGAGATAATTAAAACCTATAAGAAACATAATCAAGATAACTTCAGGATGAATTTCCTTGAAGGATGGGTGTATGTCATGCCCCATATTATTATTATTTAAAAATAAATAATAATAATAATAATATCAAGAATATAGTAAGTCTCCTAAAATGGTCATAATAAATACTTATTGGAATAAATAATAATAAAGAAGTATATAATAATTATCCTAAAGCGGGTCATAATAAGTATTTATTATGGATATTATGTTAATTAAAGAGAATGGTAAAATAAGTAATCACAAGTAATGGAGAAACCCTAAAGTATAATAAATAATTAAATAATGGATCATAGGGATTGTGTTCTTTACCACGGATGGACTCTATATAAGAGGGAAAAGGATGAGAAAAGAATATATCTCTTGGGAGAAAGATATAGAGAGGGTAAGGATGAGGATTCACTGGCATGGGGGTAGATTGAGGGCACAGGGGTGACTTGATACTAAAGATTTGAGTAGCAAGGTATATGATTGGGTGGAAGGTCATCCCCCACTTTTTGTTGTGGTTGATAGGTCAAGGATCAGGGTATGGTTGTGTTTATGAAGTCATAAGGTTGTAGCTAAGTTGTTTTCTTCAACACATATAAGTTCCTCACCCTTGTGAGTTGATTAAAATTTTCATTAAGGTTTCCTTAATTGCAAATTATTGGTTATTTAGTTGGATAATTTATGGATTTATCCTTGTTAGAACTTTGGGACATTACATCATCTCATCTCATCTTGTCTTATGAATTGGATATATTGTAAAAGGAGTTTCCCCCATAAAAATGGACTATATTCATTGACTTTTTTTTCATTTTTAAGGCATTGGATCATAACATTTGGTATCAGAGAATCAATCCTAGGGTTTTGTTTCTTCAATTAAGTCATATGGGCCTTTTCTCTATAAAATAAATTTTGGGTTGTGCCAGACAACAAAATTTGGAGGTTATTCAGAAGACATATCAATGTATTTGTGATAAAAAAAAATTAGGTTATATTTCATTATACTTTCAAATATATATCCTATGGAAGATAAGGTTTTTGAATCATCTTGAATTCAATTTTAAATGATGCATCTTGGGATTTTCGATATAACTTCGTTTTTGGGTGGTTCCAGACACTAATTTTTTTTGGATACTGAGGAATCATTTCATAGTACATATGGTCAAAATTTCAGGTTCTGGTTCGCTATTCTTTTTGAGAAATAGTTCCTGAATAACAAGGCTTGTGACTAATCCTCAAATATGTTTTAACAAAGTCATGTTGAACTTTTCGCTCTAAATTTTTTTCTGTGATGTTTGAGACTCTAAAATTCTTAGAAACCTAAGGAGACATAGTAAATTACAAGTGGAAAAATATTCAAAGTTTTAATAATTATAATTTGTGATATATATCTCGTGGAAGTTGGGGTTATTTACTAATCCTAAAAAATAGTCTTAAATAAGACATGTTGGTATCTTTGCTATAACTTTTTATGAGTGAAGGTTCAGACTATGAAATTTTCAGGAGTCTAAGAAGTCATATTAGAGTAATACATGCCAAATTTTAGACTTAGAAGGGTTCAAAGTGAAAATATATACCAGGACAAAGGTCAACCATCCAAACATTCTCAAAATTAGGGCTTGAAAGGTACACAACTTACAATTGGCATAAATTTTGATAGAAAAATATATATTTGGTTATTCAAAATTTTTGATAAAGAGAAAATAGAGGAGTATTATTATTATTATCCCACATGGCTCCAAAAAATATGTCAACACCAAATAAACCTCTAGAAATATCTTCTATAAATGATGAAGAAAATGAAGAGATACATGTCAAGCTATCTAAATTGGAGGACAAACTTAACTATTTGAGTGTTAGGTCAATAACAAGTGATGATTTGGTAAACACACAAAGAAAAATTCAAGATATGGAAAACAATATGGAACAAATGGAAAATAAGATGGATGAAAATCGAGAGCATATGAAAAAGAAGATGTTAGAATTGAAAAATTGCACATCTTACATGATCTTACATGCTCTAGATGAGATACTCAATAAAGGAGATATCAAATTGCAAGGAAAACATTAAAATGTAGAGACAATAAATATTGAGTCACATAATCATGATTATTGATCACTTCAAGATTCACATCATCAAGGTTTCAATGCGGCACCAAGGAACTCCTTCATTCCAAATATTGATATGAATAAGTTTGTTGGTAAAGTTCCTATAACACGAATATTCCATATGGAGCAATTCTTTGATCTACACCAAATTGTTATAGTCCAAAAATGTTGTACCTATGCACACATGACATTGGCCTTTCTGCTTACACACTTTGCCAAAATAATGTTGAGGCTTCTTCTTAAAAAACCATTTTTTGGAAAGTGTATGCACCTTGCTGAACTAATAGCTCACGTACACACACATGTTACATACTAGTTAGCATGCATACATATCTGAGTTGCATACTAGTTAACCCACGTTTACTTCCAAAAGTTGCAAAAAATATAAAATTGCAAGGAATTCGTCGGAGTTCACATGTTATAGAGGGTTTCCCAACCATTTTACCTATTGTATTCCATCTCCAAACCAAATAACCATATTTTTCTCATATAGAAAGAGGTCTTGGGTTCTCATTTGAAAAGGCAAGCAAGAGAATAAGAAAACTCTCCAAAAATGCCTTCCCCTTCTTATCCAAAGTTTTGCATCCTATTCTGATTTTTGGCCTCAACCTTCCCCTCCAACCTTTTCTACTTATACAACCCTTTCTCCTTTCCCAAATGATAAGTTGGTTGTGAGAATATTGCATGGGATTGATGCACTTGGAGCCACGATAGAGGAATCTGTTCCTAGTTCATGGAGTGATTGCCGATGAATGTTGTAATCTTTGTGATATTAATATTGGATAAAAGAGTTATTTATTGTCCCAAAGCATTATGTCTATATGATTTTATTGAGTTATGCATTTATGCCTATATATTAACATTGAAAGTGATAAATAGAGATCATATATTTTGTAGCATTGTTTTCCTAAGCTTTTTGTAGGTCAACTTTAGGAGGAGACCAACAATCTAGGAAGTTGCAAAGGCGAAAGAGGTCTACACCAACCACAAGGACCAAATGTACACCTATTGTCCTTCTTTCCTCTCTCTAATTATTCAGTTTAGATAATTTTGGGGTATCCTAGGAGGAGAAGAGTCTTTTAAGGAAGTCGGTGCTCTTCCTATACCTAGACCTAGTATAGGGGCATTTTCCTAGATAACAAAATTGGTGACTCCACTGGGGAATCTCTCTAGGGTCTCAGTGGGAGATTTTGGTTTGATGTGATTTTTTTTTAGTTTCTGTTTTAGTTTTCCAAGTTTACTGAATCAGTTAGGGTCTCTAGTCACCTTCCAGGTTCCTACCAGCCTTCCCTTCCTAGTTGGTTTTCCAAACCTTTTTCTTTTTTGAAAGTTTGCAGAGGTGTACGATCCCTATTCTCTGTACAACACGCGTACATACATGTCTTGCATTATACACAACCTTTATACATACGCAGGATGGCCATGCACAACATGCGTCTCTGTTGTTTTGGAGATTTTTTTCAAAATATCTTACTTTTCCTATAGGAAACTTGTGGTTCCCAGGTCTTCCTGAGTTTTAGAATCTTCTATTGTTTGGGGTTTAGACAGTTTGTAGGCTCAGATTGATTATGAAATTAAAACAAAAAAATCCTCTTGTCTATTTGTGTTTCAAAGCATTTTTGGATTATTTGGATTATGAATCATGTATTATGTAGTTTCTTTTAGCATCTTTTGTTAGATTTGCTTTGATTGAAAGAAAATTAAAAAACCTAGTTGTTTAGGTCTCTTTCTTTCTTTGCATTGTTATTTGAAAAAAAAAATGAATTATCATAGGGTTGTGTTTTATTCTCATCTTGAAAGAATTTCAAAGGAAAAAATAAGAAATAAAATCCTTTTATTTTCTCTTTTGTTTCACTCGAAAGTTGCATTGTGCATTTTGAATGGAAAGGAGAAAATATTGCATCTTTTTGTTTGAAGGATTGTTCACGCTTTTTGCTTGAAGCTATTTTTCATTTGTATAATTAGTGTAAAGTCTTCTTTTCCAGAGTTCTAATTAGTTTCTTTTTTACAAGAGTCTCAAACAATGAATTTGCACTTTTGTTCCTTGAGTAAGAAAAACCCCTAAAATGAACGCGCAAATCTAAAATATATTAGTAACACTTTTTCTAGGGTTCACCAATAGCTTAGTCTAGGGCCTTGGATTAGGTGTGGAGAGGTAAAATATCCAAGGCCAACCAAAACTTAACTTAGGTCTATGTGCTATGGAGTGAAAAATCCACTTTGTAATTACTCAATTTGGGAAGCTGCTCTCACACAGGAGTCAAACAGGAGGTTGTGTAGAGGATGGTGATGGAGATATCCACTCCTAATCCTGACAAAGAGTTTGGAAGAGTGTGTATTGGGGGTGAATATTGTAGCATTACTGGCCCAACTTGATTTATACCTCTGAGACACTTGGATCCATCCAAGGTACTCTAAGAGTGATTCTGGCCCTGTTGTGTTTTACACCTAAAGAGGATCTTCGACATTAGTTACCCTGCCCATAAACTCGCCTGACTATCGACTGTACCCCCCTGGTTGTTGATTACAAGTTTGTGGTCTAGTTTCCATTATATAGGTGGACACACAAGTGACAGTGAGGGGTGTATCATGGTACCTGAAGCATACTTTGTACACTATGGGAAACACCTAAAGGGACCATTGGTCGGAGGTCTAGGTAATATTTTCTCCTATCTAGTCATTTTCCTTTCTGAATGCTTTGGATGATCGAGACTTCATGTCCCCAGGTTGGAAGCATTTAAAAGGGAAGTTTGTTTGGTTTTTATATTTTTAGGATTTTTTTCTTAGTGGTTTTCTCTGTGCTCCCTAGTTTTACATAGTGAGTTAGTAAGTCATTGATTTGGGTATCTAACCTAAGGTGGTAGACTGCCCACTCGACCGGTCATGAGGAACTTTTGGTCTTTCACTTAGAAACGTGGAGCCTCCTATTTATAGGCGTTGTTTTTTATACCACTGTTCCGCCAAAGTCAGTGTGTGATACTTTTACGGACTTGAACGATCCTGCAAGGGAAGAACCTGTGAATAATATATTCATGGAAAAAATTATTGACGATGCCAACCAAGGAACCCCTTCGCAATGGGATTTTTGTGATTTTCCTTTCTTTGGAAATGTTGGTGTCCCTTTGATGGCCTCATTGTACATTCCTAGGTTGAATGTGGGACTACCGGTTTGGTTGGGTACCATTCCAAATGTCCTAAATTCTCTTGATGATTCTTAGTTAAGCACATTATGTCATGGGAAACATGTTGATGTTCCTTCATCAACAAAGTCTTCTCCTCCTCCTTCTACCTTCTCTGGTGAAAGTATAGCTACTAGTAACCGAAAGTCTAAACGAAATAGAAAGAGGAAGAATAAGAAAAATAAATAACAAAAATTTGCGAGTCATGTTGGAGATAGGTCATCAACCTATGTAAGTCACGTTGAAGAGAAACACCCAAACTATGCAAGTCATGCTTGGGGAAAGCATCCAGCCTTTGCAAGTCATCCTGGGGGGAAAAGTCCAGTCATGGCTAGTCATACTGGCGATAGGTTTGTAGCCTCTACAAGTCATGTTATCGACCAATCACTAACCTCTACAAGTCATATGAGTGATATGAAAATAGCCACTGCTAGTCATGTTGGGGTCATTGATTTTGTTGAGAAACCTAGATGGATAGGATGTAAGCTTAAGTTCCCATGTAAGCTTTGCAAGGGAGATCACCTTACTCATTTATGCCCTGGCCTTCCATAGGAACGAATATTGTGGTCAATGTTTGCAAAATATTCTGATTCTCAGTCTTATGAGGTTTTCTCATAGTCTATTCATCCTTTGGTTTATGAAGTGGTTGTGCCAATGCAATATTCGGCTGATCCCACTTCTCTTTTGGGTGGTGATGTGCCTTCAGACCATGTTGTCTCATATCCTTTTCAGCCAGTGGTTGAGAAAGTGGTCACACCAATGCAATCTTCGACTGATCTCACTCTTCCCTTAGAGAGTGTCAAGTCTACCAAAGTGGTCACACCGATGTAATATTCGGTTGATCCCACTCTTTTCTTGGAGAGTGTTGATTCTACCAAAGTGGTCACGCCAATGAAATATTTGGTTGATCCCACTCTTCTCTTGGAGAGTGTCCACTCTACCAAAGTGGTCACGCTGATGAAATCTTCGGTTGATCCCACTCTTTTCTTGGAGAGTGTTGATTCTACCAAAGTGGTCATGCTGATGCAATCTTCAGTTGATCCCACTCTTCTCTTGAAGAGTGTCGAGTCTACCAAAGTGGTCACGCCGATGCAATCTTCAACTGATCCCGCTCTTCTATTCGAGAGTGTCGATTCTACCAAAGTGGTCATGTTGATGCAATCTTTAGCTAATCCCACTCTTCTCTTGGAGAGTTTCGAGTCTACCAATGTGGTCATACTGATGCAATATTTGGCCAATACAACTCTTATAATGGGGAGTGATGTGTCTACCGACTATATTTTTATCATTTCCAGTCCAATACTTTCATAACAAGGGGGCATTTTGCTCACTTCGAGCACACTCCCTCCAAGTCCTTGGATGGTTTCCTTTGATTGGAATGACCTTGTTAAGCCTCATCTTCCTTCTTCTGCACCCTTTCACATAAGGGTTGAATTTATTTCAAAAAACATTTACCTATGTATTATAGATGAAGGAGCCTCTACAAGTATTTTATCCTCCTCAGCTTGGAAAGCTTTGGGTTCTCTTGAGCTTGTGTTTGCTTCGCATGATCTTTTGACTTTTGATAGATGTCTTAGTGAATATTTATGGATTCTTCCTTAGTTTCCTATATCATTATGTGAGAAGACTGTCCTCGTCGATGTTATAGTGGTGCAAGGCCTGTTAGATTTCAATATGCTTCTTGGGTGTGATTATCTATATTCTATGAACGTTTTGGTGTCGACGCTCTTCTAGGTGATACATTTCCCTCACAATGGAAGAAGTGTCACTATAGATAAGTTGGAATATGATAATCACCATCCTAATTCATCGTTAGTTCATGTTTCCCTTTTATATGTTCCTAGTATTCACGTAGACTCTACCCCACCACAGGTAAATTATGTGGCGTCTTATCCTCGATGTTCTATTACTCCCGAGAAGGAACTTTTTCACTCATGTTTTCCCTCTCGAGACTTGGTCTCAGGGATTGATCCATCGGTTTATCCAATGGGGGAATGGGATCCCTTTCTTCCCCCTCTTGGTCCAAGTGATCTCGAGTTTCCTTTTGAGTCTGATATCACTATTTGTAGTTCCTCAAGCCCTCGTGCTTGTGATTCTTCACTAATAGACTCTACCATTCTTGGCCAAAACCTCCATCGTCATATGGAATATGGTCAATCCACTTCTCTCTTTAGGACAGTCAACCCTCCTTGTTCATGTGATTTCTTAGATTTTGAATTGCCTTTGGATGAGGCTATCCTTGAAGCCATGACTACTTTTTCTATACTATGGGAAGACTTACACTGTGGTTTGTGTTTTCTTCCCTTTTGGGATAATTTCTAGGTTGACTATCGAAGAGACTCTTGGTCAGAGCCTAGCATTAGGCTCTACCTGAACTAGTACTATGCATGAGCCATAAGGTTTTGCGGTTCTTTGTACCATATTATATAGTCTAGGTTTGTTGTTTTCAAGTTTTGTATTCAGTAGCACCTTTTAATTTCTGAAGTTTTTATCTATTGGATTTATTAACTTCTGGATGAGTGTTATTGGCCTTATATGCAGGGTCTTGGAGACACATTTTATTTGAAATTTTTTCATTGTATCGATCTGTTATGATAGGTATTGACCTCAAAACTGGCATATAGGTTTGGCTTTTCCCTATTTTCCTTCTTCATTATCCTTTTCGTGGCTTATTTGGCCTTAGGATCGACCCCACTAGATTGCGACACTAAACTTTCTTGTTGATCAATGTGTCATACTTTATGTGGTAGAGCCTTCCTTCTATGGGTATCCTAGTTAGAGCCTTGTTTTCCATTTGGTGCCCATGTCAAAGTACTTTATAGGCACGCGAGTCCCTTTTATTCCCACCATGATTTTATGTTGAAGCCTCATTCTTCTTCATCTTTTCTAGCTCTCACCGGAGGGACTCCCCATGAGCATATTTTATTGTCTTTCAAGCTCGCTTAAACTTTGAAAGAAATATCTAGTGAGAGATTATTTATTCTTTTCAGTCTTGTTTAGATTACTTAAGAAAATAAACCCCCTTGTAGTCTTCTTTAAGCCCTTTTCAGACTCTCTAAAATTGAAAAGATTGTTGAGAGATCTTGTTGTCCTTCACACTTGCCAAACTCAAATTTGAAGGCACATCTGTTCAGTGATAGTTTGCCCCTTTTTTGGTTCGTACGGTTAATTTATGAATAAAGGTATGCCCTAGGAGCTTTGGTTTGCTAGGAGAGTATTCTCAGGCATAAGTTTAACCCTTTTTCGGGCCTGAGGAACTAAATTTTCAAAAAAGGGCCATTCTCCTTAGTTTTGGTTTATCTCTTTTTTGGGCCTTGGAGATTACCTACGAAAAAAGAACTGTCTCGGAGTCCATAGTTAAGATCTTTTCAGACTCTCTAAATATGAAAATATCACTAAGTGATCTTGTTCCTTTCACACTCGTTAATTGGTCCAGAAAGAAAATCTATTTGGCATAAGTTTAACCCTTTTTTTGGCCAATAGATTATCTGGGAAAAAGGTATGCCTCAAGAGACATGTCTCACTGGGAGAGTTCTCTTAAGTCACATTTTATACTTTTTCAGGATAAGGAGACTAAATTTAGAAAAAGGCTACCAGTCCATAGTTAATATCTTTTCAATCTCCTTAAAATTGAAAATATAGTTGAGTGATATTGTCTCTGTCACACTCTTTAAAATGGTTTTGAAGAGACATCATTTCAGTATAAGTTTAACCCTTTTTCGAACTGACTAGACTAGTTACAAAAAGGGAACAACCTGGAGTCTTCTTTTAGCGTTTTTTAGACTCTCTACAACATGAAAAACCATCAAGCTTACCTTCTCTGGGCTCGTAAAAATCAACATGGAAAGAGTCTTGTTGTTTCATAGTTCACCGCATCGCATGTCTCATCCTTGCATTTTTGGCCTAATGCTGGATTCATGTTGCTATTAAATGAACCTTTAAAGCATTCCTTAAGTGCAAGCCTTGGAACACTTTTTCCCTTGCGATCTGACACCTTGACCAATGGAGGAATTTTTCTGAGTGTCCTTATCCTACACATGTCTCCTTGCACTAAGAATCAGTTTGTTCTATGCACTTGGAACTAGTTTTCTTACCCACGACACTCGTTCCTCCTTTGTAATGTAGCATTATTTTATTATTTTTCAAGCTCATTAAAAATTTGAAAAAGACAAAAAAGAAAAAAATTCAAAAAAGAGGGGACAAGATATACATTCTCTTTTTTTTCGTAGCAAGATAGTTTCCCTTTGACAAAGCACACTCTTTCATTTGTTCGCCAAGCATTGGGATATAGTATGACCTTAGGAAGTTGTTCTCATTACATAGAGTTGTGTCCTCCTTTGTTTGGTTACTCTTCCAAATATATGGAGAGTTTGTGGTTCCTCTTGTATCATAGACTTATGTCAATATTCAGCTGCCCAAGTCTCATCATTTTGTCGGCATTTTCTCCAAGGGAAGTTTTATCCAACTAGAGTTGGCCATTCTGTAGTTTATCTCTTGCCTTTCATGAGTCGTCCATCTTGAGTGTCCAGTCAAGTTCAGATTCAAAATCAATGAAGTTTTGTACCTAATGATCGATATCCTCCAGTCTTTCCCCAATGGCATGTTGAAGACATTAGGGTAGTGAGTCTCACACTCCTATTGTACTCCTACCTGAGTTTTGAAGATCTTGAAGTTGTTGCTCGATTTATGAAATCTTCATCTCCAGCCGCAGGTGTCAATGCTTCTTGAAGATGCATATTATATTGTACTTGTATATCTTCAAATCATTTTGAGATGTAGATCCATTGTGTATTGCTTGCAGATACACTTTATATAGACATGGATCTATAGTTTACTTGATTGGAAACCATGCTTAGTTCATCCCGAGCATGGGTATGCCCGCTTCAAAGATATTATCATTGTTTTGCAGATGGCACGCTCCCAAATTCTTGTTCTGGGCTCACTCAACTCCTTTCCTTCTCACTAGTAAAGATATTGTAATGCATTTCGACCATTAGTTTCTCTTATGAACTCACACATTAGGGGGCATCTATTATAGTCCAAAAATTCCTTACCTATGCATACATGACATTGGCCTTTCTTCTTACACACTTTTCTAAAATACTGCTGAGGCTTCTTCTTAAAAAAGCATTTTTTGGAAAGAGTATGTGCCCTGTTGAATTGATAGCCCACATACACACGCATGTTGCATACTAGTTAGCCCATGTACATGTGCGAGTTTCATGCTAGTTAGCCCGCTTTTACTTCCAAAATTTTCAAAAAAAATAAAATTACAAGAAATTTGGTGGAGTTTATGGGCTATAGAGGGTTTCCCAACCATTTTACCTATTGTAGCCCATCCCCAAACTGAATAACCATATTTTTCTCATATAAAAAGAGGTCTTGGGGTCTCATTTGAAAATACAAGAAAGAGAATAAGAAAACTCTACCAAAATCCCTTCCCCTTCTTAGCCCAAGTTTTGCATCATATTCTCAGTTTTGGCCTCAGCCTTCCGCTCCATCCCTTTCTCCTTATACAATCCTTTCTCCTTTCCCGAGTTATAAGTTGGTTGTGAGAATCTTGCACGATATTGATGCACTTGGAGCCATGATAAAGGATCACAGACTTGGTTCGTAGAGGGATTGTCGATGAAGGTTGTAATCTTTGTGATCTTAATATTGAATAAAAGAGTTATTTCTTGTCCCAAAACATTATGTCTATATGATTTTATTGATTTATGCATTTATTTCTATATATGAACATTAAAAGTGATAAATAGAGATCATATGTGTTGTATCATTGTTTTCCTAAGATTTTTGTAGGTCATCTTTGGGAGGAGACCAACAATCTAGGAAGTTGTAAAGGCAAAAGACATCTATACCGGCTGCAAGGACCAAAGGTACACCTATTGACCTTCTTTCCTCTCTCTTATTATTTAGTTTAGATAGTTTTGGGGTAGCTTAGGAGAAGAACAATCTTTTAAGGGAAGTCAGTGCTCTACCCGTACCTAGACCCAATATAGGGGGATTTTCCCCGATAGCACAAATGCCAAGATTACAAAAGGTACCTATGGAATCCTTGTGTCTATAAAATGATCAATTTGATTGGTATTAATGGATTTGTGAAAGAAAAAAGAATTATGTTATCTCTTGGTCCATTTTTATGAATGAATTGATATCACATTATGGGGATATTAAGAAACAAGCATTCTTTATTCAACTGATAAATATTTAGAAAATAAAGGTCCAATTACAGAGAAGATTTAACAATTCCAAAAGCTCAGTCAGGGAAAATAACATTCTAGAGGATAATTTGTTAGATATTTGTATGGGAACTTTAGAGGAGAACATTCAACATGAGGTGTGTCTCTTCGAACCTAAATCCCTAGAGCAAGCTTTTAGTATGGAAAGGAAAGTGGAAAACATAAATATATCTACTAGAAGGGTGGCCACTAACAACTATAGAGAGAACCATGTTCCCTCTCCTAAACCGACAATGTTGACACCTTAAAAAATGGATGAAACAAGAGCAAAGGGACTATGTTTCAATTGTGAAAACAAGTATAGTAAAGGGCACAAATGCGGTGAGAATAAATTATTATACATTGAATATGAAGAGGAAGAAGATCAAGAATTGGAACCATAACAAGAAATATATCTAGAAGAGACTACTCCAAAAATATCTTGGCATGCATTAGATGGCATCAATACTCCACAAACCCTCAAGATACTAGGATAAATCAAAAGGAGAAAGGTAATTGTGTTGATTGATTATGGAAGTACCCATAACTCCATCAATTATAAAATAGAAAAACATCTAAATTTATTTGTCTTTCCAACACTAGAGTTTCAAGTAATGATTGCAAATGGAGGTATCATAAATTGTTCTAGGAAGTGCCATAGTATTACACTCAATAAGGGGGGGTATTTATTGGATAGTCTCATTATTTCCATCCAAATGGGTGGTGTTGATGTTGTATTAGGGGTCCAATGGCTACAATCATTGGGAACAATGGCCCTTAATTTTCCAGATCTTTTCATGAGATTTTCCTTAGAAGGAAAAAAAATTGAGCTTAGAGGTATCCAAGGGAAACCCTCTAAGGTGATAAGCTCTAATAACATGAAAAAATTACTCAAAAAGGGAAACGATGGTGTAATTGCATAATAGTTCACACTAGATGTTCAAACATCTATATCATCTGGTCCAAATGGATCTCCAAATAGTTATAAATAACCATTCCATAGTATTTGGAGAGATGCCTAAGGGTATTACACCTGATCGAGATCATGACCATGCTATTCATTTTCAACCAAGAAGTGTGCCACCTAACATTAAGAATTCTAGGTATCCATATGAATAGAATAGTGATATTGAGTGTATGATCCAAGAAATGTTAGATGCGGAAATCATTCAGCCTAGCCAAAGTTCTTTCTCTTCATCAATAGTGATGGTCATGAAGAAGGATGGTTATGTTGGACAGTTGGTTATCATTGATGTAAACCCTTGGAGAAGTCTATATGCCCTAGAGTTGTGGTTAATATTTATGATAATTCAGTTTTCATTGATGTCAATAGATGATATTGGTTCATTTGATGAAGACTATGTGAAGCCTCGAAGGTGTGGTTATGGAACTCGAAGTTGATCAAGGAATAAGGAAATGAAGGACAATGTAAATTCATGTAACACACTCATATATGGATATTCCTTGGCGTGCCATTTCCAATGGTAGGTGGTACGCCACATGGATCCTCATGGTTGAGGAGATATGCCCTTTAGAAGTTAGAAGCCCTAAAGAATGGTTAAGAATCCCCTAAATAGTTACAAGTCATTAATTAAAGGGTAAAACAATTGTAACAAGAAATAATGAGTTGAACCTGTAATTAGTAAAAAGGGTAAAAAAATAATTAATTAAAGGGTAAAACAATTGTAACAAGAAATAATGAGTTGACCCTAAAATTAGGAAAAAGTGTAAAATAGTTACAAGTTAGCCCCAAGAGAAGGCACTTGAAAAGTATAAATAAGGCACCTAGGAGTTTAATTGTTAAATAAAATCAAGTGATTTTTATCTAAAGTAACCAAGAATATCTAAGGTGAATTTCAAAGGCAAGATGAAGTGAAGAACGACAAAATTCCAAGGGAGGATGAAGTCTTGTGATGATGTGTTATAAGGTGTTATTTAAAGGTCATCTTACCATTTTCATTATACCTTTTTTTCTAGAATGATTCAAATAGAAAACATTGGAGGATATCATGGTACATTTGGTAAAACATTTAGCTTCTAGGTCGTTGTACTTTTGGAGATACACTCTATGGAAGATAAGGTTTTTGACTAGTCTAGAAACTAGTCTAAAACAGGTGTTCTAGGTAAAAATGTCATAACTTCTTCATAGAGGATCAAAATTATCTGAGACCCTAAAATTTTGAGGAGATGAAAAAATGATCTTAGACTATCTCTGGATAAAATTTCATACCTTTATTATACATAGGTATGGATTTATGATTGTTGAAATTTAGGGTTTGTGACTAATCCAATAACTAGTACCGCAAGACTAAGGTAAAGTTTGATGAAGATGTTATTCTCTTGTTATTGAGGTTGAAGAAAAGATACAGGTCTGTAATCTTGTGTATCAGATATTATATAGGATCAAAGGTATTATTTACATGTTTTATTGAGGGTCGTGTTTATGGTACATGCTTTAGTCATGTCTTAATGATGATGGTACATGATATGGTACACCTTTTTGATGATATGGTACATTGTTAGAAGTATATCTTAGCTATCTTTGTATTTGGTTTGGTATATGTGATGGTGATATTATCACATTCTTGAGGCACATCTTATCGTACACATGATTGATGATATCTTATGGTACATGGTGTATGGGATGATTGAGACATATCATGAGTGATATGGTATATGCTTGATGCATATCTTGGTGATGTTATGGTACATGCTTGGTGATGATAGTACATGTTGAGACACATCTTGGTGATGTTATGGTTCAATGGTTTGATACTTATTTTGGCACATGGTTGAGGCACATATCTTGATGATGATATGGTAATTGTTAGAGGCACTTCTTGGTGATCTTGGTATGTGATATGGTACATGTTTTTGGTACATGGTTGATGCATGATATGGTACATGTTTTGGTACATGGTTGATGCATTGTATGGTACAAGTTTAGGTACATGATTGATGCATGATATGACACATGTATTTGGTGCATGGTTCAAACACACAGGATAATGATGGTATATCAGTTATAGTGATAGAGGCAGTGGTAGTTACAGGTTGATGTGACAGTTACAGTGATATGTTGGATGACAGGTTTTTTACAAGTTGTTGAGATAGCGGTAGTGAAAATATTAGTGCCAGTGACAAGTTGATTCTACACTTATATTTTAGGGAGGTAGGACAAGGAAAGGAAAGGGGGTTGTATCCTCCTTCCAATTAGAGCTGTAGAATTTAGGGAGTTGGATATTCCTTCATGTTGGAGCTTGTAAACAGGGGGTCGTAGCCTCCTTTTGGTTGGAGCCAGAGAACACAGGGAGTTAGATCCATTATACAAGGGGGTTGGAGCCTCCTTNAATGTAATATATATATATATATATATATATATATATATATATATATATATATAAGAAATCATTATGTGTTTTTCTCCCATATATGTTTCCACATAAATTCTAGTGTTTTGTGTATTTGTGGTTGTTTATTATTCATTGATGAATGATATTGTTTATGAAGCAATAATATACTTAATATATAATTGATAAATTATTGAATAAGTTTTATAAAGTTTAAGTTTATATATTGTGGTTGAAAGTGGTAAAAAGTGATCATATTGATTCACCCCCCCCGTGTCTCAATATTCCAACAATTGGTACCAGAGCCATGTTCTTCAAGAAAAAAATCTAACCACTGGAAGGTAGATCATGGAGATAATTGTTTTTTGTAAGAATGGAATACCACAATTTGATGGTCATAATGGTCACAAATATGAAATTTGGAGCAATGGGATGAATGTAATATTACATGCATAGGGGTATGATGTTTCACAATCAGTTGTTACAGGATACACCACTACAAAGAAACCAAAAAATGGAGCCAAGAAGGAATTGAAAAGAAACAACAAAATAGCAATGGATTTAATTTTGGAAGGATTATGTGATTCATCCAAAGATAGAGTGGGACAATGTTCATCATCTAAATAAATTTTGGAAAAGATACATAATCTCTATTCCAAGGGATCTCATAATATAATAGATCTAGAGATTATTAAAGAAGATGTTGAAACATAACAAGAAGAAATATGTTCATCATGTTAAACAAATTTAGAAGAAGAATAATGTGAAGAAGGCATAGTAGATCTTGAAGAAAAATTAATTAGTTCTTTAGATGAACTGACAAAAGAAAGGAAGAAAAAAAAGTCTCTTGAGGAACAATTAGTCAAACAAGAGAAGGGTTCTCAAGAAAGTTTTGAATAATCCTAGAAGGTCATTGTGAATATAAAATCTTATCTGGAAGAAGCCAAAGTGATTGAAGAAACTCTCAAAATTCAGTTGGAAGAAAATCAACGTTTGGAAGTTGAATTGATAACACGAAGAAATGAAACATAGAAGAAAGAAAATATTATGACAAGCCATATTAAGGAAAGATATAATGAATTAAATAATATTGAGGCCTAATTTAGTCAACAAGAAAGAAGACTTGAAAAAGAAATCATCACCTTGGAGATCCAACTTGAAGAAGAAAAGAGAACTGAAGAAGTCATGAAGATCTAGATGATGAAGAAAGAAGAAGAGTGTGAGAATCTTGAAGAAGAATTTGTCACATTAAGAGTTAAATTTTTTAAGCTCAGCAAGAATGTTTAAGAGAAAGGAAGTTCCTCACCATCAGTGAATAAGGTTGAATAGAAATGTTATATATTGTTGGTAAGGGAAAATGAAGATAAGGCTAAGAGTTCTATAGAAGTCATCAAAGGCTCGATCAAGAAGGAAGAATGAAATACCTCAAAGGATAACATTCCATAAATGAAGAAGACTCAATAAGAAGAGTTCATAAGAGACAAATATCAAAGAATTCCATCCACCTTCTGGTATCAAAGAAGCTTCAATCATTGTGAAGGGATTAACATAAGAGAATATCATGATCAGCCAAGGCATAAATTCAGAAGGACTACACAAAAAGAAAAGCATTCACTTCTAGGTATCAAAGTTTCTTTTATGGTTATTGTTTTAATTGTAATAACTTTGGACAGAAAGTTGTGGATTGTACAACATATGGAAGAAATGTTCAAGAAAGAGATTCTTATGTGGCCCCACACAATATTGAATGTTACAAATGCCACAATTATGGACACATGGCCCGTGATTGTAAAATCATGATGGTTACTTCCATAAAAGAGAACATTGATATCATATGCAAGAAGGTTTGGCAAACAAAGAAAGAAGAAGAAAAAGTAAAGGATGAATAGGTGAATGAAGAACTCTCAGGAATCAAACTCTCAATATTTACAGTTGTACGAGATCATGATGAATCTACAAGAAAAGAGGAAGATGTCAAAACTTAGGAAGATGATGAATCCACAGACGAAGAGGAATATTACTCTACATTAGGGCAGCTTCCTCCACCCTTTTGATCCATCTGGCTTGGAGACTCCCAACAATATGAATGTTGAAGAGGGGGAGTCTAAGAAGCATATCTATAGATCATAGAACTATCTTCCAAGCAATATGAAGTAATGACATATTTTGGGAAGAAAATTTCATAGTGGTTTGATGAAAGAAGTGTAGAATATTTTGTTACAGTTTGATTGTTTGAGGAGCATCTTTAGGAACATATCCCCATGCAGGTATCAGTTGGAAGTTACATAGGTATAGGTTCATCACTATATAGAGGATTCCACACATATATTCAAGAAGGGATATCTTCAGTACAAATTGTTCCGGACATGTAGAGTCTAATTTATAGAAGACCAATGGACACATTTGACTCAGTTGAAGAGAAGGAATATGTTGTTCTCCATTGCAGTAGATGGGCCAGAATTGTATGCAATTGAGTAGCATAATCATGGAAAATTTTATGACATATGAACATAGATGGATTCGTGATATCATTAGTAGGTCTAGACAAATATATCACAGTGTATAAAATCATATTAACATTTGGAGTAATCCAAGTGGAATCAATTAGTCACAGGAAGGAAAGCAGTGGAAGTCACAATAGAACAGGGAAAGAGAAATTGTCAGCAGAAGAAATACAATCAATGAAAAATTGTTGAGAAGTATGGTCATTGATGTTAAATAAGTGAACATGAAAAGATATGAAAATATAACATCAATTAACATTGAATTGTTATTATATATGTCATTGAATTACAAGAAGAAGGACCAATGGATAAGAAGCAGCAAAAGAGAGGAAAGAAAGTGGCTACAAGAAACCCCACATTAATATAAACAACATATTGCAAAAGAAGACAGGGGGAGAGAAATCATCAAAAGAAGTTACCCTTATTCCAAAAGGGAAGAGAAAGAACAAAAGAATAAGAGAAAATATCAGAAGCATGAAGATAGGGGGAGCACATGAAGACAAAGAGAGATTTTTTAGATAAGGTATACCAACATGGGGAGTTACCCTTTTATCAAAGGGGGAGAAAGAGAAAGATCATAAGAGAAAGAAAAAAAGAATGAAGATGGGGGATAACCCCAAGGGGAGATACCATTTTCCATTGATGTCAAAGGGGGAAAGAGAAACAAAGGGAGAGAAACATTTATGAGGAGTGATGATCACAAGCAGACCATGAGTGTTGCCATAAATTTTTGGTGTTTTCATCAATGCCAAAGGGGGATATTTTTGGACAGTTGCTTCTCATTGATGTCAACCCTTGGAAAATTCGAGATGCCCCATGTTACCCATGATTTTGGTCATCATGATGGTGTATTTATGATGTTGTACTCAGGCTCCTCATAAGAACTTTCTCCTGAGAAAACTGACATTCATCTCTTCCTAGAAAACATACTTTTTAAGAGAGTTCGCAGGTTGCTAATATACCAGGGTGCGAGAATGACCCATTCTCGTAAGCTTCCTTAAGCTAGGGTGCGAACTTCTCGCACTGTGATACATAGCTAGGGTGCGAACCTTCTCTAAAGCTTGGAAAAAGATGAATTCTCGATGGTTCTAGAAGGGAATCTTCTAGAAGAATGGGTTGGAATTCGAATGGTTAACCTTGTACTGGATTCCCTGATATTGTGGGATCATTCTTATCCAAGTAACCATCTCATTCTCTCCTATATATTGATGGAATTCTCATAGAAAAGGTTAAGTAAGATTCATTGGAGAATTGGTGAAAGAATTGTGTGAAGGACTTAGCTTGAATAGGAGCTTGGAGACTCTATCAAGTCTATCAAGAGGATTTGATCTTCTTCATGCAAAGATTGAGCAAGTGTGTGTGTTGGAGCCAAGAGCCACCGAAAGGAAGCTTGCGACATCAAGGCGATCAGGTTGTAATATTCTATTTCAATTAATATGATACAGTGGCATGTCCTTTTCCCATAAAGCTATTCTCAATTGTGTAATTCCTTGATCATACACATAAGTTGACAGTTGAATATAGTTTGCTATATTCACTTTGGTTGGTTTGTCTTGTCTTGGTCTTGACTTCATGAGAGCACCGGAGCAAAGCAGGAACAACAGAGACCCTAGGAAGCGATACAAAGGTATGTTACTTGTTCCTCCCTACTAGCTAATTCAATGGTCAAAACTTAGGGAAAGAGTCATGTCCTGTCCTGTTTTGTTCTAGATCCATGTGGATCTAGGGAGATCTGTTAGTGTCCACACCTACCGATTAGTCCGATAACAAAATTGGCAACTCCACGGGGGAGATAACCCATTTTCTTTGTATTTTTTGGTGTTTTTCCTTGGCCATTTTCTCTTACCTTACCTTTCTCCATTCATATCGATCTCTAAGTCTTAAGGATACCCTAATAGACCCTCTGGGTCCAGAGGCCTTTTCAAAGTTTGTGTATTTTTCCAAAAAATTGATTAGTTTCAGACATTCTCGCATTGCACTCCACAGTAGCCTGCGAGAATATACTGATTTCGCACCCTGCCTTTAGGTTCAGTGTGAGGATATCGCACTCTGCTCAAAGCTCACCTGCGAGAATCACCTATTCTCACACTGTGTAACACTCTTAGCCTGCGAACCCATTTTTCCACAATTTTTTCTTTAATATTTTTGCATGATCAACTGCCCAGATCAGTATTGGTGCCTAACTAGAGCTTCTTGGACCATTGGTTGATGTTTTTTTGTCTTCGTTTTTGTGCATGAATAGTCTTAGGATTTCAAAGGCTCTTCCTGTCACTTTTGTCTTGACTTTCATTTCTTGACTTTTCTCTGCAAAGGTATACTCTCTGATTTTGGAATCTGAGTGTGCTTGTTTGGTTAAGAACTGGTGATCAGTTGAAATTTTAGCTTCTTTGTCTTTATCATTTGCTCATTGTTTGAAAAATCACTTTTCTCATGCAATTGAAAAGGCTAGTTTGGTTTTCTTGTTATTTTTGTTTCCATTGAAAGAGTGGTTTGGGTTTTTATCTATTGCTTTTTCATTGGATTTTGATTTTCTGCACTCTCACCATCACGGTGTAGGTCCTTTTTGAAAAGTGAACAAACTTTTTTCTTTCAAAAGCATTTTTGTTTTCGCAAGTATTGAAAATCAATTGTTGAAATTATTGAAAAAGAAACAATAGATAATTGTTATTTTTGCGTGATTTGTTGCAATTGAATTTTAAAGGAAATTGTGTCTTGTAGTTCGAGCTTGATCCGGAAAACTTCTCTTTCCCTCTCGTACATAGGATTCGTTGAACGAAAATTGCTATATTTCATTCTTATCCATGCATTGTTGGGTCAGAGTCTTATACAACATCAGTTTCATCTCCACTTCCTTTGAGTAACAACAACCCTTAATAACATTGCGCAATCATAAAATTTAACTAGTAACTCTTTTCTAGGGCTCTATTACACCAACATTTAGCTAGGCTAGTGCTTTGGAATAGGAAGAGAGATACACTCTCCAAAGCACAAAACACACAATAGCATCTTGTGTTA
>JASDQU010305746.1:1922-23652 GCA_032191745.1 Picea mariana | reverse complement strand
CATCTAGAAGCCCCAAAAGGTCAAAGTAGTCAAAGTGCTTGCAAATAAGAGATTATTTAAATAATAAAGTGAAGTGACAAAGTCAAAAAGGATTATTTAAATAATAAAGTGAAGTGACAAAGTCAAAGAGGATTATTTAAATAATAAAGTGAAGTGAAAAAGTCAAAGAGGATTATTTAAATAATAAAGTGAAGTGACAAAGTCAAAGATGATTATTTAAATAATAAAGTGAAGAGACAAAGTTGAAGAATATTATTTAAATAATAAAGTGAAGTGACAAAGTCAAGGAGGATTATTTAAATAATAAAGTAAATGGAGAACTTTCTAATTATGGAAAGTGGTTATAAGAAGGTTAACCCTAAAATGAGGAAAACAGGTTAAGTGGTCAAGTGGATATTGGATACATGGACAAGTGGGAAATAGGGAAAAGTTGGACATAGGTGATTATGTGGACAAAGTGGCTATCTGGGAAAAGTGACCTAGAAGATGCTTCTAAGGAAGCTACTTGGAGAATATAAATAAGAGGCAGGGCTCTCTCATTTTGATCACACTTGATCATATTGAATATCTACAGGTGACTGAGGTAACTAAAGGATATCTACATTGAATTTCATAGGGAAGGTGAAGTAAAGAAGGCCAAAATTCAAGGGAGGATAAATTCTTTTGATGATGCTTTCTAAGGTATGTTATTTACAATTCATCTCACCATTTTCACAATAACATTTTTTATAAAATGATTCAGACCATGAAATTGTGAGGATATTGAGGAAAGATATCCAAGTAGTTGTGGTACGAATTGCAGCTTGTGGGTCATTGTATTTTTGGAGTTACACTCCGTGAAAAATGGGGTTTGTGGCTAGTCCTGAAACTAGTCTAAAACAAGTGTTTCAGGTAAAAACGTCATAACTTCTTCATAACATATACAAATTCAGTAAGACCAAATATTCTAGTTAGAGTACAGTTTGTAGTATTCTTTGTACAATTTTTAGATCCATACAACAAATATTCCATGCAGGGCACACTCTACACATTCACTCTCTAGAATAAGCCAGAATTCAACAAGGTATGCCATTTTTCTATAACTCCTTTTATGAGAGGTTCCAAGTAGTGACACTTGGAGGAATTGCATAAAACACACTGAAGAACATTGTGTACTATTTTCAGATCTTTATTCATTACAGGTACGTAGTTATGATTATTTCAAGTTAGGGTTGTTGACTAATCCAAAACTAGTCATGTGAAACTAAAGTAAAGTTTGATGAAAATGCTAGTCTCTTGTTGTTAAAGTTAAGGAAGGTTTGAAAGTATGTGATCATATACACCAGGTCTATTATAGAGTTACAAATCATATTTGGATGATGAAATTGATGAGGGCTTTTGGTTGAGGTACATGTTGGGTACATGGTTGAGACAAGTAGTTGATGAGTGGACACATACATGAGGTGTATAGTTGATGATGTTGGTACATCTTGATGAGTCATAGTTGATGAGTAGTTGATACATGATTGGTACACACTTTGTACATGGTTGGAGGTAGTTGTTAGTAGTATTTTTGACACATGGTTTATGGATGATGTAGCATACTTGTATTGGTATATTATTAGAAGCACATATTGATCTTGGTGATGATTATGAGTTGTTTTGTTATGCTTGGTTGATGCACATATTTGAGAGTTGTCTTGGTGAGTAGATATGATTTGGTTGATAATATTGATGAGATAGGTTGTTGTGAGAGGTTGTTGGATAGGTTGTTGTGACAGGTTATTTGTACAGGTTGGTGCATGGTTGTTGCACTTGTTTGTGGTACAGGTTGATTACAGGTTTAGGTACAGGTTAGTGCATGGTTGATGCACTTGTTTATGGTACAGGTTGATTACAGGTTGATTGGTACAGGTTTACAATAGTATATCTCACAGTGATAGTGTGGCAGTGGTTCCATCATTCTACTTATATTTTAGGGTGGTTGGATGGGGCAAGGACAGGTAGTTGTAGCCACCTTCCGTTTGTAGCCAGAGAACATAGGGGGTCGTAGCCTCCTTCTGGTTGTAGCCAGAGAATTGGGGAGTTGGAGCTTCCCTCGGGTTGTAGCTTGAGAAACTAGGGAGTTGGATCCTCCTTCCAGTTGTAGTTAGAAAAGAAAGGAAGTTGGTGCTTCCAATGAATGTATTTCTTAAAGGCATATAAGAAAAAAAATTATGTGGTTTTCTCTCACTTTGGGTTTCCACGTAAAAAAAATGGTGTACTGTGTATGCTGTTATCACCCCATAAATTATGGGAATCAATTGATGACTGGGATTTTATCTATCTCTAGTATTTTATTGACAAATGATTTTTCATTCTGCAAAGAAAAAAGAAAAAATAAAAGACAAGAAAAGAAAAAGAAGAAAAAAGAGAAAAGAAAAAGAAAAGAGGGCATAAAAGAATTAAAAGAAAAGCCCCATGCAATAACAGTGACTTGGCCATACCTTTCAAGAATGTCCAAGCTCTTTTAAATTTAATGTTGCTAGGTTAGAGAATAAATCTGACCAGACTGTCTAATCCTGGTCAGATAGCCCTTAGGTTAGGTGAGTGAATAAATCTGACCAAACTGTCTAATCCTGGTCAGATAGCCCTTAGGCTAGGTTAGTGAATAAATCTGAGCAGACTGTCTAATCCTGGTCAGATAGCCCTTAGGTTAGGTTAGTGAATAAATCTGAACAGACTGTCTAATCCTAGTCAGATAGCCCTTAGGTAGAGTAATTTCTTAACCCAACAGTTTAATCTAGGTTAATTGTCCTAGGAAGATAGGTTAGCAAGTAGGTTAGTTGCTTCATTTGTTTCACCACCCATGTAACCAGATTGATGAAAATGCTACACCATGTACCCTTTGCCTAAGAATAGTTTATTTGATGTCCCCTTGGTGGTGTCTATGAGAAAAATTGGGAAAAACCCATAAAATGCTTATATCTTAAGTTTTTCCCCAAGTACATATTTCTCTGCTCCCAGCTTATGTTTCTTGCACATCTCGACGGTTCTGATCCAGGTGCCAAGATTTACAATGCACAGCGCATTCCGGACCCCCCCGACCATTCTACTTTTAACCCGGGGGGGGGGGCGGAATCGGTAATAACATGGGTGCTCATCTGGACGGCTCAAGGACGAGCGCTTAAATCTACGGTCCACATTGGATTCCGGACCCCCCCATTCATTCTTCTTTTAATGGAGGGGGGGGGTCCGGAATGAGTATTAAAGAGCGCGCTCAGATCTGTGGCCAGGAAACAAGCGTGCAGATTAATGGATCACAATGGATTTCGGACCCCCCTTGGTGTTCTTCTTTTAACCAAAGGGGGTGGGTTTGGAATGAATATTCCTTTCAGCGGGCCCGTGTTACATGTGGCATTGTCCTATTGGTCCATAAGTCCTATCCCTGTATGCCATCTGATAGCCTCCATCACTTAGAGACGTCATCCTCCACTGAGCCACTTGTTCCACTGATTCCCAAGTTACGTCCTATCCCATAACTGCTATCAGTCCCTGTTGTCAGTACCTATCCCTCTTCACTCATGAACAGCCCCTTTTGGCGACCTTTAGCTCCAATCACCAGCCTCCACGTCACTCGTCCGTATGCTTTGGCCACCGTCATCTACCACTTCATCCCAAGTGGCCTGTTGTCCATTTATTATAGGATAACATACCCGTTATCCTGCTGACCTGTCTCCCACGTCCAACCGACCCCATTTTTGAATAAAACTACCATTATGACCCTTTCATTCGTTATTCATCCATCACGCCAGAATCGTCCATCGCTACAGAAAATCTACCTATTATTCCTCCATTGCTTTCCGTCGCTTTCCTCCATATCCAATAGACCCCACTAACATATTGTTTATTGTAGGTACTGTTGCAGAGATGGCGCCAAAGCCAAGACCAGCAGAAGGAGAAGAGAATCATTTTCTTCCTCCTCCGGTCGACCTGGACAAAATCTCGTTGGTTGATAAAGATAGATTGATCACATATACCATTTGCGACTTCGATTTTTCATATCTCTAGTCATGGCTCCGGGAAGTGTTCCTAGATCAGAGCGATGAAATTGGACTCTGGGAGTCCAATTCACCGCTGTATCTCTTCCCTCAGATCCATATTTTCCCCGAATTCGCCCTCAAATGCCAAGCCCATTACATCCCCGACCAGAGGGCTTTCGTCTCTTCATCTAGAGACGTCTTCTTCTTCATCACTCCCGAAGACATTGACCAGATGATGAAAATTTCCCGTGCTGAATCTGCATCTCCTTTCGACCTAGAGATCCTTACAGAGTTGTATCAAAAGATGACCTTTCCACAGAGCTCAAATTTTCGAGCTGTTCCTTCCCACCTCCGCTCAATTCCCTTCCACCAATCCACCTTACCCGTCATCCATGTTCTCCACCAAAGGAAACCAGATCATTTCCTCTCTTTGCGCTCTGTTAGGATACTATTCCGACCAGTGGGTAGATGAGCCCATTCTGGGTTTTCTATCCATTTTCTCTATTGACGAAAAACCCACCACCCAGTTTGATTTCAATACCTTCCTGGCCAACAATATTCACGAGCAATTCGTGAATTTTGGCATGGAGGGCATGTTTAGATATTCGTCCATATTGGCCTACATGTTTGTTTTTTATCAAGCTGATAAATTCAGTTTTTCTATGCAGAAAATGGACGCAGATGGAAATCCTCAGCCAGTAACAGCATGGACCTCTTTATTGAAGTGTAACTCTGCTGAATACGACTTCAAAGCATTCATTGATCAGTTTTACCACCCGATGGTAAGCATGTTGAGTGGCAGGCCTGAGCCACGAATAAATGATGAAGTCCAAAGAATTCTGCATCTCTCGGAAAATGCAAAGACAGGAGACTGGTACCTGTACCAAAATCACTCCGAGATCAGAGTTTTCGGGTGCGAATTGGCACCTTACAAACTACCTCAATATGTTCCAGTAAGAATCTTTGCGTTAGAATATATTAGATAGATAATGAATTTGGATGACATTCATATTGTTTCCTTGAAGAAGAAGCAACAATTGAGAATCAAGGGGCAGATTGGTTCTTTCATTTGCAATAGTCGAGGCACGGGGGAAGAAGCTGACAGAATGTTGAATGAGATGAAATTCTTTAAGAGTTTCACATGGCATTATTATCCATGCGGGATCATTTCAGAAATGCGGGTGAGAAATAAGAATATCTCGTATGTACATGAATCCAAGCCCGAGATCGAAAAATTTGCAAATCAGACTGTATGGGTGCCTGACACCTTAGTCTAAATGGAACAACAAGTTGAAGTGGAACAACAGGTGCCCTCGACGAATGTGCCACCCACCACCACACCTCAGGTTCCCAAGGAAAAAATGCCTCGACACGAGTCGTCTCCTCCTGTAACTGAGGTTTCATCAGAGGAGTTCCAGATGCACACCAAGAGGCCAAAGACAATTTCAACGCCTGGCACGACAGTAGAACAGGAAGTCCCACCTACCACAGTAACTACCCCAGTGATCAAGCCGATCATTCTCCCTTTTGGTTTGAGCCAGCATAAGGCAATCACAATAGCAATACCAAATAAATCCACAGATTCTCCCCTGGATACTCAGCCAAGCAAAACTGGGCCCAAGTTGGGCATTTTCGAAAAGTATGAATTGATCAAGAAGAAGAACTAGACCCTCACTAGCAGTACTTATGCCTAGTTTTGGAAGCAGTCATCCATAGCTCAGCATAGGCTTCTTTTGGCATTTGACACAGAAAAGGGTAGGATGCACATGGCTTACCTCCAAGCATAGGTACCGGATCCCAAGGTGATCTCAGACTACAAAAGGGCCACCTTCGAATTCCAAGCGAAGGACGTGCATCCAGTAGATCAGATGGATCTGCACAAACAAACAGGGGAGATGGTCTTTCACACATTGGCCCACGCTTCATATTCTGCAGCAAAATTTCAGGTATCATTGAACAATGCTCAAACACAACTCAAGCTGGAGAAAATATCATCTTTCGTAAAAGACAACAGAATTAAGACGTTGGAGGAGCTAGTCCTCAAGATCGGCTATGATCCTGCGAACGTTAAAGCAACAGAAGAGATGATAAAGAAGAAAAATGCTGATATCACATCCTTAAGAAAACAGTTGAAGCTCCCACCCATAGAGGACTCACAGGTGAAGAAGATAGCAGAGAAGGAAGGTGAGAAGGATGAGATGCTAAAGTTACTCATGGAGTAGAATGCTCAGCTCAAAGAGATGGAGGCTGAGATGGAGAGACTCCTAAAGGAGAAAGAGAAGATGAAGCCAATGGACAACATTCCATTGAGTGCTATCCCAATTGCAGGATTGAGCACATCAGCAGTGACAGCCATTCCGTCTGCAACACCAGTGTCACTACCAGAAGGGACAACAGACCTTGCCAAATCTCTGGAGAAGATGAACCTGCAAGAGACAGAAATCAACAGGCTTAAGAAATAAGTGGAGAACCTCCAAGAGCTCAAAACTTCCTTCCAGACAAGCCTATCCAAAGAAAAGCAGGTAAATGAGCATCTCAGGAAGGAGTTACAGCAGCTCCAAAAGCAAACAATGGTAGGGAAGACTTTAGCTAAGGTCAAAGAGATTGTATGGACAGACATCACCAAGTCCATAAATGAAATCTAGCCAATGATTAAAATCATGTTTGAACAAAATGAGTTGCTCCAGAGGAGAAAACAGGATATTGAGAAAATCAGAGTGGAGCTGGGAGACATGCCAGCACAAGCAAATGAGATCATCAGGTTCCTGAATTCCAAGACCAGAGAGGAACTAGAAGAACTAAAGATCGAGGACAGAACAGAGACTATGCTTGAAGTAAAAAGGGTTTTAACCAAGAGAAGTCTAATGCTTCAGCTTGAGGAAAAGGTTCAAGTCATGGATCAAGGAGTATAGAAGTTCTTTAATAAGATTGATGCTCTCCAAAAGAAAGGCCTACCTGGTCTGAAGGTCATTAATGAAAAACTAATGACACTCCCTGATTACAAGAAGATATTGGCTGAAGTGTCTAAGGACAGTTCCGAGTTTGCAGGGATACAAGGGAGAATCACAGGAAAAGCATTCATGGATGCCTTGCAGTTGGATATTAGTATCCAACACGAGATTCGATACATATTCCTCATTAAGCCTACATTTGCTAAGTATGCAGACATGGATGAAGTGTATCGGAGATTACTTAAAGTCACAGTGCCAAGTCATCTCAGATGGGAAGAAATTTGTGATATATTAGATTAGAAGATGAGTTGTCACAATCCAGTCACCTGTCCAGTCAGAAGAGGTTGCGAAGGCACCTCGCCAATGGCCTACCCTAGAAATTCCGCATGCAGTTGTACCGAGTCATCAAGCAGTTTTGATTAGTTAAATTAGTTAGACTAAAAATAGAATGAGCATGTCCTGATCAGTTATGCTAGGAACATTTGTAATTTGAATTATAAATACTTCAACTTTCGAAGTATTGAGGGTTGTTGATTCACACACCCTATCACTATCAAACTGTATTATTTTTGAAGAGATCTTCCATTAATAAAGAGGAAGCACTTTTACAGGATTCTTGCATATGTTCACTGGTGATGTCGATTTTCTAAGTTGAATTTTTTTCTTTCTCTGTGATCATTTTGTTTTCTGGGACTAATCTTTATGAGTAGCGTAATGTTGCAGGATTTATCTTTGATACCCTGTTTTCGATTCTAAAGATTTAAATGTTTATCCTCTGATATCTTCGATTAAGAAATTCTTAACTGCTTGTTAGTTGAAGTTATCTTTCTTATCTTTTCTTCTGTCCATCATTTTAATTACTAAAGATCCAGTGAGTATATTATCTCGCCCTGTGAAAGTCTTCTTTTGGCGTTTCTGGTTGTATCTCATATCTAACTAAACACAGACCCCATAGCCCAATGGATGTGTAGACCGTCTCAACCAATTTAAAAAAAACTCTTTGACAACAAAACCAACAGTTTCTTTACCTAGCCTAATACCTGAAATTAAAAACAAAGCTAAATCATATAGAGAGATCCCTCTCTGAAGCTGGAAGGAATAGATCCCAGCTTTAAAAGCGGTTGGATAAGGTTACCTTTGTAGATTTCTTCTCTTTCAACCTCTAGAAAATTTACCAAGTGCTAATATATGTGTATGACTTCTCATTTTCTCATTGTTTATTTACTCTGCAACTATTCGATGATAATGATACATTGATATAACACTTTCATATTATGGTTAAAAAGGATTGAATTTCTCTATTACTGACTCATCCCCCCTCTCAATAATCCAACAATTGGTATCAGAGTGGGTTCCTTTAGGAAACAGTTTAACCCCTGGAAGGAGATCATGGATTATTCTGAGAATGGAGTACCAATGTTTAATGGTTGGAGTGGTTTAAAGTATGAGATGTGGAGCATAAGGACGAAAGTATTTTTATAGGCACATGGACATTATATTTGGTTATTAGTTTTTACAGGATATGATAGTTCAAAAAGGGCAAAGACTGTAGCCAAGAAGGAATTGAAGAAGAATAACAAAATAGAAATAGATTTCATCTAGGAAGGATTACCTAATCCGGTAAGAGAAAAGGTTGGTAAATGTTCACCGGCCAAAGAACTTTGGGATAAGTTGCATAATTTATATTCTTCACCCATCACAGAATAAAAAAATTCCAAAGAATATGCAGGTACAAAACAAGAATAAAGATGTTCATCATGTCAAACAGATTCAGAAGAGGAAGAGTATGAAGAAGAAGAAGTTGATTACAGAGAACAATTCATCAGTGCAGTTGAATATCTAAAGAACGAAAGAGAAGAAAGCAAGTCATCCAAGAAATAATTGATGAAGCAAAAGGAAAGTGTTAAAGGTTCTGAAAAATCTCAAAAGGTCATCAAGAATTTAAGAAATCAACGAGAAGAGGCGAAAAGAATTGAAGAAACTCTAGAATATCAAAAGCAATGTTCAACCAGCATCTAAGAAAATTATTGATGATACATATTCAAGAAGACCATTCATGTTCAAGCCACAAAGAAGTTTCAATCGTGATCATGATCAGTCAAGGAAGAAATTCAGAAGTACTACACCACAAATAAGATCATTCACTCCCAGGTATGCAAATTTATTTTATGGTCATTTTTTTTATTGTACTAATTTTGGACATAAGGTTACAGATTGCAGGGATTATAAAAGAAAGGTTCAAGCAAGAAGTGCATATGTGGCCCCAAGTAACATTGAATGTTACAAATGTCATAACTCTGGACACATAGCTAGTGATTGTAGAAGCATGATCGATACTTCCATGAAAGAGAAAACTGATATCAAATATAAGAAAGTATGGATAAGAAAACATGAAGAACAGGTGAACAAAGACCAGGTCCCAAAGATCGCAAGATTGGCAATAAAATGAGATGAAGAAAATTCTACAGAGAAAAAGAAAGATGCTAGATATAGAAAGGTTTGGAAAATAACTGAAAGAAAAGAAGGATAGGTAAATAAGGAACAGGTTCAAGAGATTATAATTTAAGTCATTGTAGTGAAATATGAATCCATAGATAGAAAGAAAGAAGTCAAATCTTAGAGAGATGATGAATCTATCAATGAAGATGATGATGAATCTACCGATGAAGATGATGATGAATACACATCAGAGTAGGAATTGTTCTACGCCATCCAGATTAGAGAGCCCCAGGTAATATGAATATTAGACAGGGGGAGTCTATGCAATAACTGTGACAAACCAAAGAACCATCCTTCAAGCAACTTGCAAAGTTTGAGAAGATAGATCCAGAGCAGTCAGTTAGCAGAAGTACAATTTGATGGATTAATCAAGACTTCATGATAGTATAGTGATAAATGGATCAGCACTATGGAAAGATACACAAGTAGATTATTGGACAGTATGAATGAGAGCATGGATTCATAGATTGGTTCAAAGAGTGGTTTAGAGACAAAGGAACATTATCATAATGGATGATAATTACACAAGAAATGGATCGAACAATGCTAATGGATTCCAAATTGACAGATATTTTTTGGACACATGCAGTGCATACAATAATTCACATTGAAAATAGAGTAATTCTCAAAAACAAGAATGACAAAACTCCCTACGAACTATGGAAAGGAAGCATAGACAAAAACCTCTACATCAAGGTAACTCAAGGTAGTATTTTATTAATTGAAATTTATGTTGATGATATTGTTTTTGGAAGTACTAATGACAGGTTAAGCCACAAATTTGCAAAGGATATGCAGAATGAATTTGAAATGTCATTACTTGGAGAACTATCCTTCTTTCTAGGTGTTCAGATACATCAAAGAAACCAAGGAATTTTTATTTCTCAAACCAAGTATATTAGAGAAATGCTAAAGAGGTTCAGAATGGAAGATTGCAAACCAGTTATCACTCCCATGAAAACTAGTTGCAAGTTGAGCAAAGATGATGATTCAAAGTCTACAAATCATAGGTAATACAAGTCAATGATTGGTATCCTACTATATGTGACATCATCCAGACCATATGTAATACAGGCAGTTGAACAGGTGGCATGATTTCAAGCAACGCCAAAGGAATCACATGTATTAGCAGTGAAGAGGATTTTCAGATATCTCAAAGGAACACAAGAGTTTGGTTTATGGTATCCAAAAGGAAATGATCTATCACTTATTGCCTACAAAAATGCATATTGGGCAGGTTGCGTTGATGACTGATGAAGCAACAGTGGAGTAGCTTTCTACTTGGGTGAGTGTTTAGTATCATGGATAAGCAAGAAACAATCATCAATATCTTTATCTGCAGCCGAGGCAAAGTATATTGCAAAAGAAACATGTTGTACACAGGTTCTATGGATGAAACAAAATCTGACAGATATACAGGTTGAGTATGATGATCCCATCCCAATCTATTGTGATAATACAAGTGCCATTAGTATCTCAAAGAACCTGGTGATGCACTACAAGATGAAGCACATTCTAATCAAGTATCACTTTCTATGGGAACAAGTTGTAGAGAAGAACAACAAAGTTGAATATGTGGGAAAAAAAGAACAAGTGGCAGACATCTTTACAAAACCGCTTCCATGGGAATCCTTTGAGTATCTTTGCTAGAGACTCTGAGTTATTTATACTCCAAAATGAAGGCTTTTGAATACTTATCTTATATGTATTATATGTACATGAGGAAGCACCGTAAAGAGGACAATTCAGGTTGGGAAATCATAATAGTTAGTTAGGGGGAGCAGCCCCGAATGGAAAGATACCTTTGCCATTGATGACAAAGGGGGAGAGATTTAATAGATGCAGAGGATAGAGGCATGGTTCTGGGGGGAGAATTGGTCATAGAGATGTAGGCATGGTTCCAGGGGGAGCATGAGTGATATGATTCTAGTATTGCATCAGAGTGTTGCCATCAATGCCAAAGGGGGATATTGTTGATTAATTGGATTGGTTGTCATTGATGTCAACCCTTGAAGAAATTTCGGTAGTGAATTATGGTACTGGTAGAACAAATGTTTGGGTAATGGAACCAAGTTTGTTTTATGAATAATGGTATGAGTTTTGATATATTTTTAGGTAATACTATTATATATGGATAATACATGTCATGTCATTTCTAGTGGTATGTGGATCATCACATAACTCCTCATGGTTAGAGAGTTATGGCCATGTGAAGTTGGAGAACCCTCATGCGTCATCTAGAAGCCCCAAAAGGTCAAAGTAGTCAAAGTTATTGCAAAGAATAGATTATTTAAATAATAAAGTGAAGCGACAAAATCAAAGAGGATTATTTAAATAATAAAGTGAAGTGACAAAGTCAAAGAGGATTATTTAAATAATAAAATCAAGCGACAAAGTCAAAGAGGATTATTTAAATAGTAAAGTGAAGGGACAAAGTAAAAAAGGATTATTTAAATAATAAAGTGAAGTGACAAAGTCAAAGAGGATTACTCAAATAATAAAGTGAAGTGACAAAGTCAAAAAGGATTATTTAAATAATAAAGTGAAGTGAAAAAGTCAAAGAGGATTATTTAAATAATAAAGTGAAGTGACACAGTCAAGGAGGATTATTTAAATAATAAAGTAAATGGAGAACTTTCTAATTATGGAAAGTGGTTATAAGAAGGTTAACCCTAAAATGAGTAAAATGGGTTAAGTGGTCAAGTGGCTATTGGATACATGGACAAGTGGAAAATTGGGCAAAGTTGGACATAGGTGACTATGTGCACAAAGTGGCTATGTGGACAAAGTGACCTAGAAGATGCTTCTAAGGAAGCTACTTGTAGAGTATAAATAAGAGGCAACACTCTCTCATTTTGATCACACTTGAGAATATTGAATATCTATAGGTGACTGAGGTAACCAAATGACATCTAAGCCTAATTTCAAAGGAAAGGTGAAGTAAATAAGGCCAAAATTCAAGGGAGGATAAATTCTTTTGATGATGCTTTCTAAGGTATGTTATTTACAGGTCATCTCATCATTTTCACAATAACGCTTTTTCTAGAATGATTCAGACCATGAAATTGGGAGGCCATTGAGGAAACATATCCAAGTAGTTGTGGTATGAATTTTATCTTGTGGTTCATTCTATTTTTGGAGTTACACTTCGTGGAAAATAGGATTTGTGGCTAGTCCTAAAACTAGTCTAAAATAGGTGTTTCGGGTAAAAACATCTTAACTTCTTCATAACAGATCCAATTTTGGTAAGACCAAATGTGTTGGTTAGAGTAAATTCTACAGTATTCTTTGTACTATTTTTAGATCCATACAACAAATATTCTGTGTGGGGCATGCTCTACAAGTTCGTTCTCTAGAATAATCCATAATTCAACAAGGTATGCCATTTTTTCTATAAATCCTTTTATGAGAGGTTCCAAGTAGTGATACCTGGAGGAATTGCATAAAACACATTGAATAACATTGTGTACTATTTTCATATATTTATTCATTATAGGTACGTAGTTATGATTATTTCAAGTTAGGGTTGTTGACTAATCCAAAACTAGTCATGTGAGAATAAAGTAAAGTTTGATGAAAATTCTAGTCTCTTGTTGTTAAAGTTAAGGAAGGTTTGAAGGTATGTGATCATATACACCAGGTATATTACAGAGTTACAAATCAGATTTGGATGATGAAATTGATGAGGGATTTTGGTTGAGGTACATGTTGGGTACATGGTTGAGACAAGTAGTTGATGATTTTGCACATACATGAGGTGTATAGTTGATGATGTTGGTACATCTTGATGAGTCATAGTTGATGAGTAGTTGATACATGATTGGTACATACTTTGTATATGGTTGCAGGCACTTGTTAGTAGTATTTTTGACACATGGTTTATGGATGATGTAACATACTTGTATTGGTATATTATTAGAAGCACATATTGATCTTGGTGATGATTATGAGTTGTTGTGTTATACTTGGTTGATGCACATATTTCAGTGTTGTCTTGGTGATTGATCTTGGTGAGTAGATATGATTTGGTTGATAATATTGATGAGATAGGTTGTTGTGATAGGTTTTTTGGACAGGTTGTTGTGACAGGTTATTTGTACAGGTTGGTGCATGCTTGATGCACTTGTTTATGGTACAAGTTGATTACAAGTTGAGGTACAAGTTGGTGCATGGTTGATGCACTTGTTTATGGTACAGGTTGATTATAGGTTGATTGGTACAGGTTTACAATAGTATATTTCACAATGATAGTGTGACAGTAGTTCCATCATTCTACTTATATTTCTGGGTGGTTGGACGAGGCAAGGATAGGTGGTTGTAGCCACCTTTCGGTTATAGCCAGAGAACATAGGGGGTTGTAGCCTCCTTCTGGTTGTAGCCATAGAATTAGGGAGTTGGATCTTCCCTCAGGTTGTATCTTGAAAAAATAGGGGGTTGGAGACTCCTTCCAATTGTAGCTGGAAAACAAAGGAAGTTGGTGCTTCCAATGAATGTAATTATTAAAGGCTTATAAGAAAAATCATTCCGTGTTTTTCTCCCGCTTTGGGTTTCCATGTAAAAACGCTGGTGTATTGTGTATGTGTATGATTTCTCATTTTTTCATTGTTTATTTACTCTGCAACTATTGGATGATAATGATAAAATGATATAAAACTTTCATATTGTGGTTAAAAAGGATTCAATTTCTCTATTATTGATTCACCACCCCTCTCAGTAATCCAACAAGACCTTCTCTTTCGGTTTTGTAGTAATTCTGCTCTAAAACTAATAAATTCTTGCTTGCAAAAGCTATAGGATGATCTAAGTCACCTACTCCTGGTTGCGCCAAAATCACTCCAATTGTTATTGTTGATGCATTTATATGCACATGAAATTTATTTTCCCAATCTGGAAACACTATAATAGGTGTTATCACCATCTGCTCCTTCAAAGTAGCCAATCCCTACTGACAATCCTTGTTCCACTGAAAGTTGGTGTCCTTCTTCAAAAAGAATTTCATCGGCATGGTAATTTGTGCATACCCTTTGATAAAAATCATGTAGTACCTTGTATGTCCAAGTGTGGCTCTTAACTGGCACACTGAATTTGGTGGTGGTAAGTTCACAATTAAATAAACCTTAGTAGGGTCGACAAATAACCCTTGTTTGCATACCACATGTCCTAACAGTATGCAGAAAGGTTTTTTGAAAATACATTTCTTGATGTTAATGAGATCTAACATTGCCTACACCCGTCCAACATTAGCCTTAGAACTTCTACATGATCTTTCAAAAGACTAAAAACAATCCATTCATCCAAATATACTTCTAAGAACTTATGTACGAAATATTTAAAAGCAGCTATTATCACCCTTGAAAAGATAGTTGGTGCATTCTTCAATCCAAAGGGCATAACTGTATACTGATAGGATCTCCATTCTGTAGCAAATGTAGTCTTATTCCTATCCTCTAGAGATATTTTAATCTAATGAAAACTTGAGAGTCCATTTGTGAATGAATATGCTTCCTGGCCTCCCACATTCTCTAAGACCTCATCTGTAAAAGTGGTAGGGAAAGGATCATGTAAGCAAGAATCATTCAATTTCCTTAGATCGACACAAATTCTTATTCCCCCTTGTTTCTTTTCCTAGACTACCATGGGACTGATCTATTCAGATTATTCCACTGTCTCTATGATACCAGCCTCTAGCATTTGTTCAATTTCTTCTTTCACTTTTTTCTTGTACACTGGATTCAACCTGTAAGGTCGTTTTCTAACATGTTTAGAATCTATTTTTAGGGGTATCTTCATCTAACTAAGCTCACCTTCTATTCCTTTCATCTCTGGAAAGGTTGTTGGAAATAAGTCACTGATTCACACATTAATTTTTTTATCCTTTCTAGTTTCTACGCAGCCTAATAGTCTCCAATGCTGGCCATTTTAGGGTTTTATTCTGTCCCAATGTTGACTTTCTTGACCTTAATTGGTGTAGCAAATTCCTCTGACTCCATAGATGGACCTTCCACCTCTCTCTCACCTTCAATCTATGTTATTTGGATGTTGCATGGATCATCTTCTTCTGGTGTATCCTCTGCAACATAATAACATGAGAGTAAGTCCTTGACTGTTTATCTGTTCTGTTGTTGATATTCTGTTATAATTTCCACCTCATGTTCTTCAAAAAATATCACTCCTTGTATCAGCTTCAGGGATGAATCAATATTGGGGTTCTCATGCTCAAATGAGAAAGCTACCACAAAATTATGTTGTAATACTATCCATTCTGTAGTTCCTCTATGCAGTTCATGTTCGATGTACCAGTTCCCTAGTATCCCTTCTAATGAACGAATAAATTAATGATGTCATTATTCTAGTGGTGTCAACCTCCATTGTGTTCTACACTTGTCTATGTGCTCATTTAGACTTCCTCATCCATCACATTTCTATAATCTATTGTTCCCTTGTCCTGCACCAAATATAATGCATAGTAACCTTTTACACTGATACCATTCTTGAATCGTTTCCTTGTACGCGCCCCACCATATTGAAGGTGTTTCCTTGATTGAAATATCCAGGGCTAACAACCTATGATTTTCCAAAACTTCTTCCTCATAGTTTGTTAAGAATTCTTCTAAGTCATTCAAACCATGAAAAGTGGGAGGTTCCCTTACTTTTGTACCGACCCACCTTACTACACACTCTATTCTTGCGCACCTCCTTGTGGAGACTTCATGTAGTCTATGATGTCATTTTTCCAGACCTATCTCTGAGTCTAAGGCACATGATGTAATTCTTCTCCAGTTGAGTACCCCATCTATAGTTGGGTTGACACAATATTCTACTCGCATGGTAGTCCTATATAACTAATTTATTTCTTCCAAGTCCAAATATGTCACCTCTACAAACCTTTCTCCTTTTGAGGGATCCAATGGTATAATCACTATGTACTCGCGTGATTCAAAACTCATTTTTCGTGTCTTCATGTTGATCACAATCTAGTTATCAAATTCCCAGTCCAGTCCTAGTAATGTTGGGTAGGGTGTTGTGCCATCTACTATTTCTATAACTTTGAAATATGCCACAGTGCACACTCCATCCAGGTCTACTGTCATAGCTTTAAGTCTTCCAATTGGTAACACTCTATGTTGATTTTCCAATTTCAACTGGACAAGTGAATACCCTAATGTGGGTTCCCCCATACACTACCATGTCTTCTTTGGTAATACACTCACTTCAAAGCCTAAATCAAGTATGATATCTCCCATATTGAAATCCCCAATGTTGGCATTTAACTTGAATTCCCTAGTTCTTCTTCTTCTCGTATGGAGATGATTAACTTTCTTCTGTTCTAACTTTCCTTCTATTTTTGTGTTGCATCTTTATAGAAAGTTCTATAGGACCTTAATGGATGATGGATAATTCAATAGCTTGACACAATATTGCATAAAAGTATTTAGGTTACTTACTTTCTCTGAAGTTTTTCCTTTGCTGGTGTGACCCATTGAAGGTGGCATCTCGTACATTGATGGATCTTGAGCTTGATGTGCAATTGATGTATATGTAATGTTCTCTTTTATAATCTCCTTTCTAGCCTCCTTAAATGCCTCCTTTTATTTATGTGCATCAAAATGCTTCAGTGGCTCAGTGTTCTTCTTAACCCACTAGTGTTGAGTTGGATCTTGTTTTGCTGCATCAAATCCTATCTTGGATCCTCCTCAAGTAACTATGTTGATGTTCTTCCCATCATCCCTAGCTTCTGCCAAAATCCACTAGACATTCTTATTGTTCTGGTTCATTTTGTCCTGTATTTTTCCCAATAATGTTGGTTTGTCTTCTATGTCATGGTCTGTTGTGCGACAATACATGCACATCGTATGTGGAAGTGAACAATATCTTGCATAGTGTCCCAGTTATTTGAAATTGTGGAAGACTACTTTCCCTCTGCCTCATCCAAATCCTCCTCTACCCTGACCTCCACCTATGAATCCACCTCTATCTCTATGCGGTACAATGTTTTGGGGTATCTGGTTATACTAAACGAGATTATAATGTGGATGCACATTGTTGTATTGTGGCTGCATGGGATTAAATTGTGGTTATGAATTATTGAACTTCGGTGCAACTTTGTCTGTCATCATCTCTGCTTGCACCCTATAGGTGTCTGAAGTTCTCTCTCTCATCAATTCCATTGTTCTATAGTCCTTGTCATCATGACCCACTGATTTGAAAAAACTACAGTAAGAACATTTTTCCATTGTCTTATACTTTTGCATCATTGGAAAATGATATGGATCATGCATGTGTGTCTTAAAAATATCACACCATGGTACTCCTATTGCAAGGGGTTTTTCACCCTTGCTACCAAGTACTTCACAAAGGTTGGACATCCATTCTTATGGTGTCCTTCTATCTTGCATAACATACACCAAACAACTTCTCTCTTCTCTTTCCCCTTATTATGGTTCAACTGAAATGTCATATTCTTTAGATCCTCTTTCATCTCTTCTATTTTTGGATCTATCTATTGATACTAGTTTTCTTCTAGTTGTAGGGCTACTTGCAAAGCCTCTGCATGATTTTGGAACTTTTGTTGTCTCAAGGGATACTTCAAGTGTGGTAATAGTGAGTTCAAAAATAACTTCCTATGTTGCATGTTAGTAATAGAGTACTTCAACTTACCGTTAATACATTTGAACCTTTGATAAATATCCCAGACAGACTCACCTAGATTATGCATGGTTTCAATCATTTCGTTCATGTACTAGTCTTGTGACCTTGGCTTTTGAAATTCAATTACCAACAGTTTTTTCACTTCAGTGACAGTCTTTGGTGCTCCTTGTGGACTATTTACATCAAGGCTCATGTACCATTCTAATGCACGGTCTCTGAGTGTTATAGACAACTGTGCAACTTTTTTATCCTCATCTATGACTTTCTTTTCTTCCTAGATCTTTTAACAGACAAATAAATGCTTCTCAGGGTCCTCTAACACCTCACCACAAAACTCTAGTAATCTGATAGTGGAATCTACTCTTGCCATTTTGAAACGTGTTGAACTACTACCTCTACATGGTGTAGATAGTTGATTGCTACTTCCTGAACTTGTACCTCAAATTGGTTTTCCTATATTGGACCCCTAACCTACTACCCTTCTTCTACTAAAAATTGGTTTTCTAAAATCTTGTGTTCCTTCAGGTGTATTAGTCGCACACGGGGTTGTAGGTTCCACACTAATTGTGATATCGATTGGAGTTATTCCTTCTGTCCCTAACCCTTGACCTCATGTTTTCCTTTCATATTTTCCCCACATGATTTCCTCAATCTGCTCCACATCCTGGATATCCTCTACCTCTTCTTCATCGCTCCCCAAGCCTTCTTTGTCATGTATGTCCCTCTTTTTGTTATTCATATTATATTGGTAAGGTCTATTGTTGCGCGTCATTCCAACTTTTTCCATTATATTCTTTTTTTGGTCCTTGTCCATCATGATTGGGTCCATGGCCTCCTTTTTCTTCCCCTTATCCAGATCCATGTCCATATCTCAGACTCATGTCAGTGCTTCCCCGCTTCCTACACGCAGGGAAGTTTAGTTGTCTGATTCCATGGTAATCACGCCTTTGTCATATAATAAAATCTTTATGGAAGTATATAGTGATATGATGTATCTACCTCTAGGTCCCTTTAGAAAATCCTTCTCTACAATAGTGTACGATTTCATAGTATCAACTGCAAATTCAGTGATAAACCATGCAACAATATTGTCTAATCAAAAATCTACTATGCACGTAAATTTATTATTGACTTTTTGCAACTATACGATATCCACGAGATGACACTCTATTTTTCTTATCCAATTCATAGGATGTTTGTTCTTCAATCTCAATAACCACTCCTGCAACAGATGCGGGAATTCATAGAAAAATACTTCATGCAAGTCACTAAACACATATTTGTCGAGATATTTTCTTGGTGTATATTTAGGGTTTTTGTTGTACTTCTGTGCAAACTTGACTTCCTTTGTCCTTAACCATATTTCAATCTCCACCTTCATTGGATTCCATGGCCTGGACATTCCCTTCTACATTTTCATTCTCCGTGCATTTCTTCAACACATCCCTTCCAATCGATCCTATGCAATTCTAGTCGGCAACGTAACCATTTGTTGGATGCTTCAGCTAAACCAAGTTCTGATCTTAAATGTTTCCAACAAAACCCTCAAACTATCGACCCTCCTGGTAAACCGGAAGGAAACGTTGCGCAAAGAATGCACAGTGTAGTCTCACCTGAGATAACTTATGGGGGACTACAATACTCAGATGTTTGTAGTCAAGGAAGGGATTAAGACAGTATTTTGTTCCTCTTCCTCATGCATCAACATTATTATCCATTCATCTAAATCTATTATTCATCCATTAATCAAACTATGCATGCATGTTGTCATAATCTAAGTTAACCCTTCATTATTTAACTGATAGATAACATAACAGCAAAATAACCATTTAGACACATAAACATAGTAGATTTACCTTGGTTCACCCCCCTGGGGCTACATCCACAAACATTTGTCTCTTCTACTCTTTTATTCATCATTCTGCAAAATATGTGTTGAACGCATTACATTCTTCATGATTACAATAAAAAAGGATGGGAAGTACCCTCTATGAGGTGGACTAGGCCACACCAGGAGCCACACCATGTGACCTAATCCTCAAAACTATCTTATTCATACCAAAACTATTCTCTCATTGACCAATCAACCAACTACCAACCTCTACTAGACCTCATAGTACTTATTTATACTATGTTATTGTCTTATAGCCATTACATTCATATCCAAAAACCCCAACCCTTACATGGATATGTTTTTCTACATGTGTGCCACGTTTCTTTTCCTCCATCTTATGCATGTTACATTTCCTTCATCTTTTGCATGCTTATTTTCTTCCACATATGGCACGTGCTCCAAAAATAGGATTTTTTCTCCCAAAATAGGCCTGCGCCAACGTATGGTATCATGATCACCTATATTTATGTATGAGTTCCCAACTCAAATAGAAGGTCCTTGTGGAATTGCATACTTATCCTATAGGAGGACATTAAGGGTTCTTGAAAACATACCACATGATTAAGAAGGATTTTTCCTAGGAAGGTCTTAAAATTGGTGTTCAAAATTTTGTGTCTAAATGTATGTTCTATCAACAGAATAAAGGAGACACAATCAAGATGCGAGTTATCCTACAACCATTAGCTATACCAAGTCAATTTTGGGAATTAATTTCAATGGATTTTATTATAGTTTTACCCAAATATGAAGGAAATATTGTCATCATGGTAGTAGTGGATCGCCTGAAAAGTATGCCAATTTTCGCTCTCTTTCTCATCCTTTTAAAACAACTACAATAATTGCAACATTCATGGAAATAATTCAAAAGCTACATGGAGTCTCAAAGAATATTGTAAGTGAAAGATATCCAATTTTCACTGGAAATTTTTGGACTAAATTATTTTCTTGTTTGGGTACTCAATTAGCACACAACTCATATTGCAATTGTCAATTCAATGGAAAAACTGAGATTCTGAATAAATGTTTGGAAGGAATCTTCGTTGCTTTGCATTTTATAAAAAGACACAATGGGTCAAGTGGTTTCCCTTGGAGGAATGGTGGTAGAACACATCCTTCCATACTTCATAAAAAAATGTCCCCATTTCTAGAAATTTAGGGATATCATCCTCCATCCATCACATCATCCTCGAAAGGGATTACAAAGGTTCAAGCAGTGGAGGACCACATAGGGAACCAACAAGAGGTTCTCAAATTATTGAAGGACAACTTGGGTATGGTACAAATTAGGATGAAACAAAAAGCAGATCAACAGCACAGTGAAAGGAAATTTGAATTGGGGGATTGGCTATTTCTAAGTCTATGACCATATAAATAGATTTCCCTCAAGCAACAAAAGAAGAAAAATAAATTAGCACCCAAATATTATGCGCCCTATAAGGTTTTTCAAACGATTGGAAGTATGGATTACAAACAGGAGTTGCCTCCATCTTCACGTGTACATGCACTCTTCCATGTTTCTTTCTTAAAGAAGGTAATCGGTAACAATATCCCATTCAAAAAAAAATCACTAGATATTAATGAGGAAGGAAAAATAATAGTACAACTAGAAACAATCCTTAAAAGAAGTTGAGAAATCGAGCAATTACTAAGTACCTCATCAAATGGAAGAACCTACCAATGGAAGAGGTGACATGGGAAGATAATTTATTCATGAAGAAACACTCGTGGTTAGATAT
>JASDQU010305745.1:91229-102402 GCA_032191745.1 Picea mariana | reverse complement strand
CATTGGGTTAGGGTTTTGGATGCCACTGGCTCCTATATGTATATTGTATTGTAAACAATGTAACACAATGTATGAATATAATATATGCTGGTTTTCCCGGTTTGGGTTTCCAGGTGAAAAATCTCTGTGTAATGTTTGTATTGGCCATTGTATCTTTTCTGTTATTTTCTGAATATCAGTTTGCAGTAGATATTGTACAAGGTTAGGATTTACATCTCTGATACATTTATGTTATATTATTGGATATCCGAGATATCTATATACATTTCTTTATTATATCTCCACTCTCATTTTGTGTCGAAAATAATCTAGATCAATGGTATCAGCGTAGGTTGTTCTTGATCGGTTCTTTTTTTCAGTGCATGTCCCCAACGAGGTACGAGTATAGAAATTTGGGTTTCGATCTTGTCTCTCTTGAAGACAATCGCTCTCGCACACCCAAGAAACCCTCCATGGCGGAAGAAAATAAAAACGATGGAGCAGATGATTATATTAATCTGTTGCTTGAGCAAGCTCTCTCGTGACAGAGGGACGAAATGATGGAGAATTTTTACCACATCCTTCAATGCCTACCTATAGCAACATGTGCATATTCATCAAACAACCACTTTGGAAGCACCTCTCCTTTCAAGGTACAAGTTAATTTTGATATTCCCATATTTGAAGGTCAGATAGATGTGAATGCCCTAGACAAATGGTTAAATCTAATAGAATGTTATTTCTTTGTTCACCATTTTTCAAAAAGAGAAACTATCACATTTGCAATCCTTAAATCTCTCCCCCATGTCAAACATTGGTAGCAAAATCACTGGGAGCAAAGTTCCACAGAAGAGTCTGGAATATATGGGGTCGATCCCACTTGGGATTGTTTTATCGACGCAGTAAAGGAGCAATATTTCCCTATTGGAAACTATGAGGAGCAGTATATGAGATGGACCACACTGTGGAAAAAGAGGTGCCAAGCAGTTCTAGATTTCACCAATACCTTACATACCTTGCACACCAAGTTGGGTATCAAAGACTCCGAAGGAAAATTGGTTCTGAAATATCGTGGGGCTCTACACAAATACATCCAAACTCAAATGGACTTTCTGGACATCTCATCACTCGGTGTTGCTTATCGATATGTTGTTAAAATCGAGAAGAAATTTAAGCACCATAACAAACAGGAATTCGGGTCTACAAATCCGCAACAACCAAAGTATGATAAAGATGGTCCTAACAAACAGCTTCCTGAAAACCAGTCTAATCCATAGGAAAATAAGGCTCACAGGAAGACAAGCAAGGACAACAGAAAATGGTGTGGTTTCCACAAAATCCCTTGGCACAACACCGATGAATGTTGCTCAAAATAGTCATCGGTGGCTGAGATCAAAGACAAGGAGCAAAACCCTAATTTATAATTTGATTCTGAAAATACTGGTAAAAGACAGATCATCGATGCATACCCCATTGCTATTGTCGTGACCGCAACAATTCAACTGGAAGAACCAACAGATCCTGAAGAGGGGGAGCACCTTTTTCATTCATAGATGTGGGTGAAATGGATCCCGCTGTATTTTATTGTTGATAGCGGAAGCCAGAAGAACCTCACCTCAGCAAAGGTCATCAAATAGTTGGGATTGTTGACAACACTACACCCACAACCATACAACATTGGGTGGCTTCACCAGGGATTAGATATTCCTGTCAGCCAACAGTTTCGATTGTCATACGACATATATCCCTTCAAGGATGAGGTATTAGGTGATGTTTTCTGACTGAATGTTTGTGATGTTCTCTTGGGCCAGCCATATATGTGGAAGTGCCATGTTGTTTATGAATCTTGACCCTGTAGTGTCATTGTTAGTTTGAGGGGTCATCTCTACAGAATACCAGAGGTAATTCCAACTATTGTCCCACATAAACAATGTTGCAAGGTAGTATCTCATACTACCAAATTCAAATTATTCACAGACTGTTCAAAGCATCAACAGAAGAACACCACTGCAGCCTCAGTCTAAGTACCTTTTATCCAACAGAAGCAGATCGACAAGATTGCAGCCAAGTGTAAATATTCCTTCTACACATAGGAATCTCATGTATCCATACTGGTTAAAAAGGTCCAACCCTTCCAAACATAGGTTCATGACAACCTTAAACAAGCCAAGCAACGCAACTTATCCAACAAGGTAAGCAACTCATCAAGATGCAGATTCAACAAATGATTTTCCCTCTCCCACAGGAACTCAACGCAATGGATACCATTTCTTCCTGAGGGAGAATTTATCTAGGTGGGTATCAGTGTCCACCCACCTTTTCCAACTCGCTCAAAACAATTTTTTGGCAATTTTGGTAATTTACTATTTTTAGCAGTTTTTAACTTCCTCGGCCATTTTGAGGGCCTAAATGAAGGTTTTTCTAGATCAAGTTTCTCAATGATATCCAAAGGGTATGATTGACCCCAAAACATTAATCTCCTTGATGATACCTTTCCAACGAGATACCATGTGCCCCAAACAAAGATCGTATGCCAACGTTACGCCCCCGAGAAGTTGATACACCAAACTATCCAAAACAGGGTCCATAAAACTCTTGGATTTTCATCTTCCGGGGTTACGGTTTTGGATTTTCATCTTTCGGGGTTACGGTTTTGGATTTTATTTATGATAAAAAGGCCTTTGGAGCCTCATTGTAAAATAATATTCTTGCGAATGAGAGTATCCTTCACATCTCTTCTCAGAGATAAGCCGCCACCATTCTAGCGAGTCTTTCACTCTGTATTTTTACACTCTTTGTGCATTTTCGCTCATTAATAGAAAATTGTGTATTACTATATCTTTGTGTTTATGGTTTTATCTCTGATACATTTTTGTTATATTATTGGATATCTCAGATATCTCTATACATTGTTTTATTATATCTCCTCTCTCATTTTGTATCGAAAATAATATGGATCAGTGGTATCAGAGCAGGCTTCTCTTGATCATTTTTTTTTCAGTGCATGTCCCCAATGAGGTCTGAGTATAGAAATTTGGGTCTTGAGCTTGTCTCTTTTAAATATAATCACTCTCTCACACCCAAGAAACCCTCCATGGTGGAAGAAAATAAAAACGACAGAGCAGACAATTCTATCAATCTATTGCTTGAGCAAGCTCTCATGTGACAGAGGGATGAAATGATGGAGAATTTTTCCAACATCCTTCAACACCTACCGATTGAAATAGATGCATATTAATCAAACAACTACTTTGGAAGAACCTCTCCTCTCAAGGTACAGGTTAATTTTGATATTCCCGTATTTGAAGGTCAGATAGATGTGGATGCCCTAGAAAAATGGTTAAATCTGTTAGAAGGTTCTTTCTTTGTTCACCATTTTTCAGATAAGGAAAGGATCACATTTGCACTCCTTAAAGCTACCTTCCATGTCAAACATTAGTGGGAAACTTATTGGGAGCAAAGTTCCATAGAATAGTCTGGAATATATGGGGTCTTTTTTGTGGATGCAGTAAAGAAACAATATTACCCTGTTGGCAACTATGAGGAGCAGTATATGATATGGACCACACTGCGGAAAGAGAGGGGCCAAGCAATTCCGGATTTCAGCAATACCTTCAATACATTGCACACCAAGTTGGGTATCAAATGCTCCGAACAACATTTGGATCTGAAATATTGTGGGGCTCTACACAGATACATTCAAACATAAATGGATTTTCTGGACATCTCATCACGTGGTCCTGCTTATCGATATGTTGTTAAAATTGAGTAGAAATTTAAGCACCAGAACAAATGGGAGTTTGAGTCTATAAATATGCAACAACCAAAGTATGATAAAGATGACCCTAACAAACAGCTTCCTAAAAACCAGTCTAATCCACAGGAAAAAAAGGGTCATGGGAAGACAAAGAAGGACACCGAAAAATGGGGTGATTTCCAAAAAATCCCCTGGCTCAACACCAATGAATGTNCAAATTCAAGGAGCCAAACCCTGATTCAGAATTAGATTCTGAAAATACTGGTAAAAGACAAATCATTGACGCAGACCCCACTGTTATTTTCGCGACCACAACAATTCAACCAGAAGAACCAACAGATCCTGTAGAGGGGGGGTGCCTTTTTCATTCACATATGTGGGTGAAAGGGACCCCACTACATTTTATTGTTGATAGCAGAATCTAGAAGAATCTAATCTCAGCAGAGGTCGTCAAACACTTGGGATTTTCAACAACACCACACCCACAACCATACAACATCAGGTGGCTTCGCCAGGGATGAGATATTCATGTTATCCAACATTGTCTATTTTCATACGACATTCGACCCTTCAAGGATGAGGTATTATGTGATGTTTCCCCACTGTATGTCTGTGATGTTCTCTTGGGCCAGCCAGATATGTGGAAGCGCCATGTTGTTTATGAGTCTCAACCTCGTAGTTTCATTGTTACTTTGGGGGGTCATCTCTGCAGAATACGAGAGTTAATTCCAACTATTTCCCCACCTAAACATTGCTACAAGGTATTATCTCATACTACAAAATTCATCTTCTTCATAGTTTGTTCAAAGCGTGAACAGAAAAACACCACTGCAGCCTCAGTCCAAGCACCTTCTATATAACAGAAGCAAGTCGAAAAGATTGCAGCAAAGTGTAAATATTTCTTCTGCACATAGGAATATCATGTATCTAGACTGGTTAAAAAGGTCCAATTGTTCCAGCCATAGGTTCGTGACAACCTTCAACAAGCTAAGCAGTGCAACTTCTCCAACAAGGCAAGCAACTCATCAAGATGTAGATTCAAAAAATGCTTTTCCCTCTCCCCCGGGAACTCAACACAATAGAGACCATTTATTTCCAAGGAGGGAGGATTGATCCATGAGGATATCGGTGGCCACCCACCTTTTCCAACTGTCTCAAAATAATTTTCTAGCAAATTTGGTAATTTACTGTTTTTAGCAGTTTTTAACTTACGAGGCCATTTTAAGGGCCTAAATGATTTTTTTTTGGATAGAGGTTCTCAATAATAGACAAATGCTCCAATTGATCCTTCAAAATGAATCTCCTCGATGATACATTTCCAGCGAGCTATCGTACATCCCAAACGAATATTGTATGCAAACGTTATGCCCCCGGGAAGTTGATACACCAAACTACCCAAAACGAGGTCCATAAAACTCTTGTATTTTCATCTTCCGGGGTTATGGTTTTGGATTTTCTTTATGATAAAAAGGAATTTTGAGCCTCATTGTAAAATCTTCTTCTTGCAAATTCAACTAGCTGTCACATCTCTTCTTAGAGATAAGCTGCCACCATTCTAGCGAGTCTTTCACTATGTATTTTTATAGTCTTTGTACATTTTCACTCATTAATATAAAATTGTGTATTAATGTATATTTGTGTTTATGGTTGCATCTATGATACATTTATGTTATATTATTGGATATCCGATATATCTTTTTACATTTAATTATTATATCTCCTCTCTCATTTTGTGTCGAAAATAATCTGGATCAGTGGTATGAGAGAAGGCTTCTCTTGATCATTTTTTATCAGTGCATGTCCCCAACAAGGTCCGAGTATAGAAATTTGGGTATTGATATTGTATCTCTTGAATACAATCTCTATTTCAGACCCAAGAAACCCTCTATGGTAGAAGAAAAGAAAAATGATGGAGCATATGATTCTATCAATCTTTTGCTTCAGTAAGCTCTCACGCAACACATGGACAAAATGATGGAGAATTTTTCCCACATCCTTCAATCCTTGTCGATAGAAACATGCACATTTTCATCAAACAACCACTTTGGAAGAACCTCTCCTTTCAAGGTACAGATTAATTTTGATAATCCCATATTTGAAGGTCAGGTAGATGCAGATGCCCTAGGCAAATGGTTAAATCTGTTAGAAGGTTATTTCTTTGTTCACCATTTTTCGGACATTGAAAATATTGGTGGGAAACTTACTGGGAGAAAAGTTCCACAAAATATTCTAGAATATATGAGGTTGATCCCACTTGGGATTTTTTTGTGGACGTAGTAAAGGAACAATATTACCCTGTTGGAAACTACGAGGAGCAGTATATGAGATGGACTAAGCTACAGCAAGAGAGGGGCCAAGCATTTTCGTAGTTCACCAATACCTTCTATACCTTGCACACCAAGTTGGGTATCAAAGGCTCCGTACAACATTTGGTTCTGAAATAGTGTGGGGATCTACACATATAGATCTAAACTGAAATAGATTTTCTGGACATCTCATCACTCGGTGTTTCTTACCTATACGTTGTTAAAATCGAGTAGAAATGTAAGCACTAGAACAAATGGGAGTTCAGGTCTGCAAATCCACAACAAAAAAAGTATGATAAAGATGGCCCTAACAAACAAATTCCTAAAAACCAGTCTAAGCCATAGGAAAAGAAGGATCATGGGAAGACAAAGAAGGACACCGGAAAATGGTGCGATTTCCACAAAACCCCTGGAACAACACCAATGAATGTCGCTCAAAAAATTCATTGGTGGTCGAGATCAAAGACAAGGAGTCGAACCCTAATTCAGAATTTGATTATGAAAATACTGGTAAAAGACAGATCATCGACACTGACCCCACTACTATTGTCATGACTGTATAAATTCAAACAGAAGAACCAACATATCCTAAAGAGGGGGAGTGCCTTTTTCATTCACATATGTCGGTGAAAGGGACCCTACTACATTTTATTGTTGATAACGTAAGCTAGAAGAACCTCATCTCGGTCAAGGTCGTCAAACAGTTGGGATTGTTGACAACACCACACCCGCAACCATACAACATCGATTGGCTTCGCCAGGGATGAGATCTTCATGTTATCCAACATTGTCTATTTTCATATGACATCCGACCCTTCAAGAATGAGGTATTATGTGATGTTTCCCCACTGGATATCTATGATGTTCTCTTGGGCCAGCCATATATGTGGAAGCACCATGTTGTTTATGAGTCTCGACCCCGCAGTTTCATTGTTACTTTTGGGGGTCATCTCTACATAATACGAGAGTTAATTCCAACTATTTCCCCACCTAAACAGTGCTACAAGGTAGTATCTCATACTACAAAATTCATCTTCTTCACAGTCTGTTCAAAGCGTGAACAAAAGAACACCACTGCACCCTCAGTCCAAGCACCTTCTATTCAACATAAGCAGCTTGACAAGATTGAAGAAAAGTGTAAATATTCCCTCTGGACATAGGAATATCATGTATCTAGACTGGTTAAAGATGTCCAACCCTTCCAGCCACAGGTTCGTGATAACCCTTAACAAGCTAAGTAGTGCAACTTCTCCAACAAGCCAAGCAACACATCAAGATCCAGATTCAACAAATGATTTTCCCTCTACCCCAGGCACTCAATGCAATGGAGACCATTTATTTATAAGGAGGAAGGATTGATCTAGGTAGATATCGGTGGCCACCCACCTTTTCCAACTGGATCAAAAAAAAATCTAGCAATTTTGGTAATTTACTATTTTTAGCAATTTTTAACTTACGGGGCCATTTTGAGGGCCTAAATAACGATTTTCTGGGAAAAAAGTTCTAAATTATTTTGTAAGACTTTGATTGAGCCTCCAAAATGAATATCCTTGACAATACCTTTCCAACGAGCTTTTGTGCATCCCAAACAAAGATTGTATGCCAAAGTTACACCCCCGTGAAGTTGATACACCAAACTACCCTAAACAAGGTCCACAAAACTGTTGGCTTTTCATCTTCCAGGGCTAGGGTTTTGGATTTTCTTTATGATAAAAAGGACTTTGGAGCCTCATTGTAAAATCATGTTCTTGCAAATTCGAGTAGTATTCATATCTTTTCTTAGAGATAAGTTGCCACCATTCTAGCGAGTCTTTCACTATGTATTTTTATAGTCTTTGTACATTTTTGCTCATTAATAGAAAAATGTGTATTACTGTATCTTTGTGTTTATGGTTGCATATCTAATACATTTATGTTATATTATTAGATATCCGATATATCTGTGTACATTTCTTTATATATCTCCACTCTCATTTTGTGTCAAAAATAATCTGGATCAGTGGTATCAGAGCAGGCTTCTCTTTATCATTTGATTCTTGTCGACCATGATTTCTTTCTTTGAGTACTTCATAACTCTTACTCTTTTCTTCATTCTTCTTTTGTGTAAAACTGAAATGCTTCTCTTCATTATCTATTTATGATGTGAATGTTTCTATCTCTTCAACGTTCTTGTTGAGCTTGATAATTTTAATTCTCAATGTGACAAATTCTTCTTGAAGATTCTCAACCTCTTCTTTTTTCTTCATCATTTGAATCTTCATGACTTATTTTGTTCTCTTTGCTTCTTCAAGTTGGATTTTCAAGGAGATGATTTCATTTTCAAGTCTCCTTTTTTCTTGACCAAATTCTACTTCAAGTTTATTTAAGTATTCAATTATTTCCTTAAGATGGTCTATCAAAATCTTCTCTCTCTTTTCTTCTTCCTTTCTTTTTGTTTCCAAATACCACTTCCCTTTCATTTTTTCCTTTCTTAATTCTTATATCTGAATTTACTATGTTTCTTAAATCTTTGTGAATTCTTCTATATGAAATTTTACTTTTATGTTGACCTGTTGGGCTTCTTCGGAACGTTGTTGATAATTCTTCTTGGATAATTGTTGCTCACATGACCGGTTCTCCTTCTTTTCTTTGGTTAGTTCATCCATAACACTGATTAATTTTGTTTCAAGATCCTTTTCCTTTTCAATAGAAGGATTGTCTTCTCTTTCATTAGGATGTTTGTCTCATCACTTTCCATTGTCAAATAAGGGCATTCAATTTCAACATGTCTGCGCTTTTCAAAATTAAAGAAAAAAATTCACTTATGTTGATTATGAACTCTTCTTCTTCTGAATCTGTTTGACATGATGAAAATCTTACCTCTTTTTTTGTACCTATATCTTCTTTAGCAATATATGACTTTGTGATGGGATAAGAATATATCTTATGTAGCTTATCCCAGAGTTCTTTAGCTCATGAAAATTCTCCCACTTTGTCCTTTACTGAATCAGGTAAACCTTCCATGATGAAATCCATTTACAATTTGATTCTCTTCTTTAATTCCTTCATGGATACATTCTTTGGTTTCTTTGTATCATTTTATCATGTAACAATTGAGTGCCAAACCTCGTACCTTTGTGCTGGTAAGAGTACTTCCATCCTTCTTCTACATAAATCATAGTTCAAACCATACTGAAAAATTGAAGGTTCTCCATTCATATTGAACATTAGTACTCCATTCATATCGAACATTGGTACTTCATTCTTAAAATATTCCATGATCTCCTTCCAGTGGTTAAACTATTTTTTGAAGGAACCTTTCTCTGATACCAATAGCTAGAATAAGCAAAGGGGGAGGGTGAATCAGGATGAACACTTTTTACCACTTTTAACCAAAATATATATTCTTTCACTTTATCAACAATGTTCAACAATTTATCATCAATGTATCATCTATGATTGCATTCAATATATATATCATAAGCATGTAATGGGTGAAATCATGGAGGTGGATAACACTTTCGTGACAATCTGATCTCCAAAATTCTGAAAAACATTCTTTCGTCCGAACTAACATTATTTTTCGGCCTGAAAAGGGGAACGTCAAATCAAACGATACAGTGATGGCACCCTCGTTTTGCGTGTAAAAATTTAGTCAGACAGATTCTTTCCTTTCGGCAATACATTTTTGGTCGAAAGATATTCCAATCGAAACATTCTTTTGGTCGAAAGAATGTTTCAGCTGGAATATCTTTCGATCGAAAGAATGTTTATATATCAACCACACATCATTATTGTAACATTTTTCTAATCTCTTTGCGTTTGTGATAGTGAGTGATTGTGAGCATTCCCGTGTTTGTGATAGTTCATGTGTTTGTGATAGTTCCTATGTTTGTGAGCGTTCCTACATTCCTGAGTTTTGGTGCAAATGTGGGGTTGGTGCAGAGGTTGTGTTGGTGGGAGTTCTTGCTTGCAGTCGGGATATTTTGTTGGCACGCGGGCGGTGAGCCGAGCTTCAGGTATTTCACTGTAAATTTTAATTTTAATTTTTAATTTGTAAATTAAAATTTATTTTATGTGGCAGCCCCTATGGCCAAGCCATGGGCACGCCAATGGCTTGGCCATAGGGTTGGGTCCCCGCGTTCAACTCACAATCCAGTGGATTCTAACTTGGTCGCAGGGGGCCAACCCTATGGCCAAGTCATGGGCACGGCAACGGTTTGGCCACAGNATGGCCAACTCCCAATCCACTGGACTATGACATGGTTGCAGGGGCCCATCCCTATGGCCAAGTTATGGACACACCAACAACTTGGCCATAGGGCTAGCCCCCCCCAATGAAGTCACAGTCTAGTGGACTGTGACTTAGCCGCGGGGGCTCAGCCCTCAACGGCTTGGCCACAGGGGTAGCGCCCCATGGCCAGCTCATAATCCAGTGGATTGTGTCTTGGTCATTGGGGGGCAGCCTTGTGGCCAAGCCATTAGCGGGCAGATCCACTACCACGCTCGATTAATTCCACTTTCTGGTTCAACCCTTTGTGTTTAACCATTCTGAATTCCTATCCATTCATTTCGTTCCGGTGACCTCAGAGCGAACCTCGAACAATAAGATTAAATGGAATTTTTATCATGTACTTAATTTATTAGATTTCATTTATGTTTTATAAGATTTTATGTATATTGGTTGGTTTTAGTGATAGTATTGTTCGTTTTTTTGTTCCCAAAAGTACAATATTACTTAGTATATGTAAATTCATGATATAATTTTTTTTTGAGATAGTTAATTTTAAACATATACACATTCTGTTATTTAAATTTAAAGGTAGTTTTTTTATTTAACAAATTGTACTTTTTTTATGAATTTTTGTTGAAAAATGTTATATTATTTATTGCACCATAGTCATAGTCATTATAAGTGGAAAATAAAGAGAAGTTGTAAAATGTTATATAAGTTTTTCTATATTTTATACAAATTAATTAGAATTATAAATCAACAGATTGTGTCTACATAAACCTTTAGGATATGTAAGCTAATGATATTTTAAGCAAATTCAAACTCTAAAATAAGTTGTTCTACATAAAAAGAAATTTCAAATATAGAATTGAAGTCTTCATAGAATTCACAATTACAAGTGAGATAAAGGATGAGAAA
>JASDQU010305745.1:76666-91209 GCA_032191745.1 Picea mariana | reverse complement strand
TTAGAATTATAAATCAACAGATTGTGTCTACATAAACCTTTAGGATATGTAAGCTAATGATATTTTAAGCAAATTCAAACTCTAAAATAAGTTGTTCTACATAAAAAGAAATTTCAAATATAGAATTGAAGTCTTCATAGAATTCACAATTACAAGTGAGATAAAGGATGAGAAAGATGAAGGAGATATGAGGAATGAACATCTTAGGAAAAGTGTCCCAAAGAAATCCATTACTTTAGAAAATGTATCTAAACAATTAAAGTAATTTAAGAACTATGGCTATAAAGTAATTACAATTAAAAGTAGTAATTTTTTATTTTTTTTTAAATTTTAATGTTAATATTCAAATCTCATAAAATATTCCTTAGATGTCTTTATATTCAAATTCGAAATAAATACATAGGAATGTACAATTTGGAGAAATGAAGAGAATGCTAATAAAAATGGTTCCATTAATTCCTAATTATTACAAGTGTGAATATGTACCACATCTATGACCTGTGTCTGCATGGAATACATATGTACCACATCTATGACCTGTGTCTGCATGGAATACATATGTACCACATCTATTATGTGAACATGTAACAGAAATCAATAAATCATGTTTACAAAAGTCTCTAGGATAACCAAAGGAATAAAATTTCACACAAATTCAAATCCAAGAGTAAATTTTCCTACACAAACATGAAGACCAAAAGTAGTGTGTAAGTCTTCATAACACATGCAACTAGAAGAACCATAAAGGATGGGAATGAAGAATGTATATCCCAAATTTGTAATTTGTTCTTTCAAACTCTAAATATTAATATTCTAATTCTAAACAACATTCCCTTGAAGTCCTTATAGTGGAAATTTAAAAAGGAGTGTATAAGGAAGTACAATAAATTATATGGAAAAAGAAAATTCATTTATTGATTATTATTAAATGTGTAAGCATGTACAATCATTATTACTTGTAAATCCATGCAATATCCATTTACACAAACCTAGATAGTCTCGATCTAGCAAGAAGTTCATGTACATCAGTAGTAGATATTGCACTTTACATATCAAAATTCCATATAGATAATGAACTTAGATATCAATCCTATCCTCATTTTTATATTTAAGAGGAAAATTTACATCACTATAAAGTGTTCAAGAAAATAAAAATAAAAAATTAATCAAAACACTAATAATACCCACAACCCTTTTTAACTAGCCAATATTTATTTTTTCACAAGTTTGTACCTTATAAACTTGTACATTATACCTAGGATAAACCCATTGTAAATTGAATTGGCATGCCTAACTTTGATTTTCATTTACATGATATTAATATGTAAAGATATTATTGAACTCAATATGGACCCTTCAAATTTGGTAAATTCAAATAACTTCAAAATTATTTAAAAAAGAAAGTCAAAACTATCAATGCACATATCTAATATTTAAAAAATAAACAAAAAGACTCAATTGAAAGAATGAAAATATAATAAAGGTGGACCAAGAGAATATATATGCTTTACACTTAGATTCAACTTATGTATCTTTCCTTCTATATTGGGAAGTAGTTTCATTTGCATAAATGTGCAACCTAAAAGAACATAAATTAAATTTCAAAATTATACTCAATTAAATAATTAATATTTATTAAGAAAAATTTATAGGATGAAGAGTTAATTCTCAAAATTATGCTCAATAACCATATAAAGAATTTATTTAATAATTGATATAGATAAGATAAATTTGGGGGGAAGTGGAGAAGCCCAATAATAGTCATACTACAATGTTGTTACTACATCTACTCATTTTGAACTCATAGAATTCAAAATGACAACCATTGTAGCTTAGCATCCAAAAAAATTAAAATAATCTAAATTTTTGAAAAGATCAAAATTTTCTTTTATCCAGGTGAAAATAAATTCATTTTTAATGAGGTGGAAAAATATGTTGCAATAGGTGATACACCAAGAGCCACATAGAAGGAATGTCCGTACACATTTAATTTTTTTTAAATGAAAAGGAAAAGAGTTGAAAGCTATCTTGCAAAAAGGTAGAATTCATTTTGTTATCAAATATAAACAACCATGAGTAAGATGGAATTGAATTGCAGAGAGTGAATATGGCATTGTACTTAACAAAGAATAATCTAGTGTCATATTATATGATTGTAGTTCAAGAACAAGAATCTATATGTTGAGTGCAACGTATTTTTTAACACAATTTCGTAGTGTACAAGAGTCTTAAAAAAATATTATTAAAAGTAACTAATCACAAGTGACAAAATCCTTAATAATGAATTGATCAAATAAAACTAGGTTCAAAGTGTTTGCTAGCAAACATTTACACTAAGAATCAACACTAAGATTCAAGATATTTTCCATGAATAGAAAATCTATATTACTTTGTTAATATTGGTATTTCTATAATGAGGCAACCTATTCATAGATTGATTAGGTTCAAAGTGTTTGCTAGCAAACATTTACACTAAGATTCAAGATATTTTCCATGAATAGAAAATCTATACTACTTTGTTAATGTTGGTATTTCTATAATGAGTCAACCTATTCATAGATTGATTATGTTTTAGGTAATCTGTAATGGTCATTAGCCAAGCTATCAAGATTCCTTAGGTTAGTGAATCGGGCCAAGCTATGATATATGATGAATAATGTGAGTCAGGCCCCATACAAATCCTCAAACATTCATGAGCTCATTATTACTCCCAATTGGATAGTCTGGCAGGCATCCCAAACTGTAACATAAGGGAATCCAAACATTTTGTATTTTATAAAAATTTCATAAAAATTTCAATCTGTCTAACTTTTTAATTCAAATTTTTTGTATTTTATAAAAATTTCAAATCTTTAGGAATTCAATATATAAATCCATTTTTTCATATGTAATATTAGAGTATCATAAGTTTCTTACAAATTTTATCTTACAATGCCTCGTTTACCGTTAAATTATATTAACTCTTTCATAAGTTATGTTGTTTTCAATCTTTTTTCACTTGATTCTACAAAACGTTGGTTTTAGGTTTTTAATAATGTGAATATAGATTGTAAAATGTATTCAAAATATTTTGATGATATTAAATATCAAGGTTGTATGGTTTTAATAATGCAAGTAGATTATAAATTTTATTCAATATTGAGGATATTGAAAGAGTCCTACACATGAAATGATGTTCTTATTAGATGAGATTCTTATATTGTAAATAAAATCCATGGGATACCTTTATCTATCACACCTTGAATACCATTGCACCACTTCTCAACAAGTGAATGCATATGGTATGTTTGTTGCGTGTACAAGGAAGAATTTCCTCAATCCCTTAGACACCTTGCATTTACGAATGTCAATTTTCCCAAGGAGACAATTCCTTTGATTGTTGATGCAAGGAAAATGACATGGAATGTATTTCATCCAACCACACTACTTTGGGCATGGATGTCCCTATATTGGATTTGATTCCCAGATACATGCTCCCTTAGTTATGGCCTCAAACAAAAATTTCATTCAAAAACTCAATGATTAACATGATTATGTAATTCACGCCAAGTTTTTCATTTTTCTATGTTCTTCATTTCATAACAAGAGAAAGAAATATTCATTGCCAAGAGTCATTTATATTTGGACTAGATTGACAAAACACATCTTGAAACCATCTAGTGAGACCTAATGATAATGGGTAAGTAAATATTCCCACATGCTTCACATGTTCTACATATTGACATGAGTCTTGGTCACATCTTTGTGTCAGACATGAGTGACCTACTTGTGTAGATTTGGTTTTTTCTTTAAATTCATCTGATCAACATTCACTGATTGAATTTCACTTTTTTCAATCCCTTATACACCTTGCATTTACAAATGTCAATTTTCCCAAAGAGACAATTCCTTTGATTGTCGATGCAAGGAAAATAACATGGAATGTATTTCATCCAACCACACTAATTTGGGCATGGATGACCATATATTGGATTTGGTTCCCTAATATATTCTCCCTTAGTTAAGGCCTCAAACAAAAATTTCATTCAAAAACTCAATTATTAACATGATTATGTAATTCACGTCAAGTTTTTCATTTTTCTGTGTTCTTCATTTCATAACAAGAGAAAGAAATATCCATTGCCAAGAGTCATTTATATTTGGACTAGATTGACAAAACACATATTGAAACCATCTAGTGAAACCTAATGATAATGGGTAAGTAAATATCCCTCTATGATTCACATGTCCTACATATTGTCATGAATCTTGGTCACATCTTTGTGTAAGACATTAGTGACCTACTTGTGTAGATTTGGTTTTTCCTTGAAATTCATCCGATCAACATTCACTGATTGAATTTCACTTTTTTCAGTCTCTAGAACAACCAAATTCAGTAGTCATTTTTTATATGGGTTCTCTTCCAAACCATAGACGCATATCATAGTAAACTACTAAAAAGGAACCAATCTCCCACTTTGGTGGTCTTTTCCAAAGTCTTCCACTTTGGTGGTTTTTTCCAATTGTATAGACCCTTTGACTAAAGGAATAATTATAACAAATACTTCATTTTGGATTATAAAGTCTAATTTATAGAAATAAAAGAGTCTTAGATGGGAACTAATTATTATACTCACTTATCACTTCACACATATTGACCAAAGTTATTGAATGGTTATCTTATTCATGATATTTATGTTCATATAATATAAATTCAAATTGACAACTTATTAATTAATTCATTAATAACCTAGACATTAGTAACTAATATGTTTATTGAATCATAATATTGGATTTGTGTTGGATATGTAGGCATAGCTAGCATATACATATCCCGCACATAAACGACAATAACAAGTGATGTTCCTTATATGCATATTTTTAAAATGTTCACAACTAATCATTCATACAAATAAATAAAGTAAATGAAACTTCAAATAATCCTCATTAAAGAAAGAATAATAATTCAACATTCATCCATCTTTAATATTGAATTATTATAATTTAAACATGGTAGCAACTATGTGAGGAAACAAGGAATCATAATGTTATGAGGGTTATGTGACCTAACACTAGTGATATATCCACTCATAGTAGAAAAATTTTCTAATGAAAACCCATATCATATGGGAGTTTTTATGTTAGAAATAACATTTTATCCCTACCTTCTAGTTAACAAAAACTCTTCATAAGTATTGATATTTCATTGAATTTTGATTTAATAGTATTTTTAATGGTATATCAATGTTCTGTAGAGTGATCTCCTTCTCCATTCTCAAATGATTTATCCAAGAATTGGCATCTTTATGCCAACCCCCATTAAGCCATAGGTAGCTTTGACTAGACTTTGAAGAAAACATATGTAGCATATTTTCTTTCATGTTAGTAGTCTCTTGTACCTGTACATTAGGTACCTAGTTTTAGTCATTCTCTTAATGGGGAAATAACTAATTATATGAGGATAGGATAGGTTGTATGATATTAATTATAAAATTATAAATTATAAACATTTTTGAATTTTCTCAGTATTTCTCCATGATTATATAGAAATGCTACAACCCAAATCTTCAAATCCATATATAATATAACAGGATTGATGAGTGTCTCAAAAGGGGTTTATTTTTTTCCCATAGCCAAAATTCATACAATTTACAATTGATTTCAAGGTCAAATTAGGCTTATATTCTTTATTAATCCTTTTCTCAATGCTATAATTTCAATTAAACTTGTGATTAAGGTAAACTCCAAGAGATTTATATGAAGAAACCTCCTCTAAGTTGTTATTCATATGTTTTACATTTGTTTTCAAGGTCAAAATAGGTTTTCTATCCTTCATTAATACTCTTCTCAATGCTATAATTTCAATTAAACTTGTGATTAAGGTAAACTCCAAGACATTTATATGAAGAAACTTCCTCTAAGTTGTTATTGGCATGTATCCTAAAGGGTTAGCATATGTAGGTGTCAACTTCCATTATTTTTTTATTATATTTTACCTCCCTATGATAATAGTGCTACCCATATGGGATAGAAATACCCTTTTTCCAAGGATTCTTATGAAGCAGGAAGGTGATAAAAGTGGAAGAAAAACAAGAGTGTGGGTTGGCTAATTGGGAGGATAAATAATTCTTGAAAATTGAAGAGGACTTAAAACTACTTTATTTGTTATTCACATATTACTTTGTTGTGTCCTGTCATTGTTGTTTGTGAAACTTTGGACATGGAGGGACATGATGTTAGGTTTAATAATCAACAACAAATAAACTCAAAAATATATCAAGCAAAGGAGTTAGGGAGTTTATAGTTAAGAAATCCCTTAGTGAAAATATGGTTCCTTTATGCAACAATTAGGTATAAATCCCTTAGTGGAAATCCCTTAGTTTATAGTAAAATTAGGTCCCTTTATATATCCATTAATGGAGATCCCTTAGTCTATAGTAAAATTAGGTCCCTTTATGTAACTTTAGGTGACCATAAAATATTTCACAATTATGTATTTAGTTCAACTATATCCACAACTATCCAACAATTTGTCCTTAAATCTCTCAACTGATCCAAATATATAATATAGCATTTGCATAGTTCATATGTTATATAATATAACATTATCACAAATATTACATTTGCTCCACCTCATCTTAATTTATATTAGGAATACGAACAACCCTCAAACCCATCACATGTAACATGACAATAAAGGAATTAGTATTAAAACCCAATGACATTTAAACAATGCTAATGGGAAGTTTAAAGCAATGGCATATAATCCATGTTCATGCAAGACCTTCACCTCGTTGTGATTAAAAAATGGGTGTGTGAGGTTATGAAGATTAAACTCTTTGTTTTGGTGATTCTAATGCATTCCATTATATGTGGTATTTTTGGATCCAACCATAGGGAACTTTTAAGGAATATTAAAGAAATGTTCTAATATGTTTTTTTAGTGGATCCAACCATAGGTAAATTTTAATGAATCCACTTGCTTGTTGTTTTTATGAATTGATTTCCCTTGGCGAACCCAACTTCTTATTTCAATGACTTCTTTGTGTGGGTTTTATTGATTATTATGAAAATATTGTGGTTTTATCTTCTATCCCTTATCACTTTAGTCATCAGTCCTTGCCTAAGCAGTCATCCAGGAGTCGAATCAACGGTCATCACTTCAGTGTTTAAAGACTTATAGATTCAAATGCCCTACTTTTCTATGCATGGATGATGAGTGAAGGATAAGAATTTGCCCTGCTATCTATCCCTTACTTATCTTTTAGTTTATTGATTCATGGCTAAATGTTTAGTCTTTGCATCTTCTTCTTTGATGTGCATTGTGAATGATAAACCTTTGAGTTGAATGAGAGTCCCTTGGAAAACCTAACTTCTAATTGCAATGACTTATATGTGCGTGTTTTATTGATTATTATGAAAAGATTGTGGTTTTATATTTTGTCACTTATCCCTTTAGTCATCAGTCTGTGCCTGAGCAGTTGGCTAGGAGCCAATTCGATGATCATCACTTTGATGTTTAAATACCTATAGATTCAAATGCCTTGCTTTTCTATGTATGGATGATAAGTGAAGGATAAGAATTTTCCATGTTGTCTATGGACCCCTTACTTACCTTTGAGTTGATTAATTCATGGTCGAATGTCTAGTCTTTGTGCCTTCTAATGAGAAAGTACCTCTGCGGCTTGATTGATTAAAACTTCGATTCATCTATGCATTTTTAATTGCTTGAACTTGGGTACATCTCTGCATTTTTATTGATAAATTATGCATTGTGGATAGATATTGAGGACATATGTCGACACAGGATTCTCCAAACATTCTTCCCAAACACTCTAGGTTATCCCAAGAAGGAAGAATAAGAACTCCTTCTTCGACTGAGACTCTGAGTGAGAAACAACAATCTCGTCATAGGATATTTTCAAACGAGTCTGTGAATAGATAAACTGTAGAACCTACTCAAGCAAGTGCTATGGATGCAACCTTATTAGATAGGTTGTGCATCGATACTCCTACATATAAAAATGTAGGGAATACCTGTGGACAAGAGAATATTTCTGGTAATTTTCTTTGATTTTGTTTATTTTTGTTGTATTTTTTTGTATTTAAATTTATGTGAGGTTAAATGTTGAAGTTACTTTCAAATGTGTGTGTAGACAATCAATTTAGAGCAAGGGACGAAAATTAAAAAGAGAGTGTCTGTCACAAAGATTCAAATGTCGGTGCAGAGGGTGAAGGTGGATTTAGGAAGCCGCGTTATCAAGAAACATAAGATTACACACCTACGTCCACCTATCCTTCAGATGTTGGGGATGAACTTCCCTAGGAAGGGAATACTGAAGAAATGGCGCTTGAGCGATGCTTAGGTGTTAAAAAGAGGTTGGAAAATTATTTGGTGGTCTTGGAACTCCCTCAAGAGAGCAGACAAAGCTTGCAAATTTTTTTGCATTCGTTGAAAAACTTTATGGATGCATATTAGAAGATGGGGCCAATCATTGACAGTTTTGTCGATCTAATGAGGTGGAGAAAGTCAAGGTGATGGGTCCTAATAAATAGGAGGAAGTAAAAAATAGAGTTTCAAAAGAAGATGCCATTTCCATGTTCAATTTCAAAGAGGGCCCAAAGAAGAAGATGTTGAAGGTGCAATATTTTAAGCACCCTGACTTTCCAGGACATTTGTATAACATATTTTTGGTGGCATATGGGAAATTTTTATGGAATGATGAGGTTCCATACTATTTTGCAAGACACTTTTTTGCAATGTTTTTCAACAGTACTTACTTTAACAGTCTTTGTAGTCCCTAAAGTTTTTGTCTCTTCTCGACGAGGTTCATGAGCCTTCCCTTATTCTTCCCTAGTGGACTCTGAATGTTCCTTGTTCAGTAATTCTTATTCTTCTCCACTGTAGAACCCTTCTTCTTGTGTTGATGGTTCGTGATTCTTCCTAAATAGGTTCACCAGAGGAACTTCTCCGAAGGTTCTACCACTGCACGTGTGTATGACCTCTATTTCATTTTCGTTGTCTTAATTCTTGAACATTGTCTTTTTCAATCTGACCCACTATTGTATTTTCAGGATGTTCTTCACATGCAATAAAATCTTGATATTCAACTTCAAGAAGTGTAAAAAATTTCCTCTGGGTCCCTTAAAGAAATATCTCTCTGCTTGGCTATATGATTCTACTCTATCAATAGCAAACTCAATGATATACCCTCCAATGGTACTATCAAACCAGTGATCCACTGCTCTTGACATGGTGTTATAAAATCTCTTGACCTTCTTGATAAGTGTCGACATCCAAACCACAGGTGGTCTAAGTCTGATCTCAAACTAGGTATCTGCTAATCTAACTAGCCATTTGTATAGCTCCTTATGAATTCCTCCAATGAAAATCTCGTGTATATCAGTAAAGATATACCTTCCCAACCAGTCTTTTGTACTAATATTAGGGTTCTTATTCTAATATTTTGCGAAGTCCTTTTCTTTTTCTTCTATCCATGTCTGAATCTATGTCTTTGATGGAAACCACCTTTACATTCCCTCAAGAAGATCCCAGTTCTGGCAACAAACCGATTTGTTGGCACAAGGGCAGACCTAGGGTTCAATTCTAACAGCGCACCAACAAGCCCTAACTACTAGACCATCTGGAAACACCTGCAGAGTAGATGCATTCTCACCCAAAGTAGCTATAGGGGGTTGCAGGACACAAGTGTCTACAACCAGAGAAATGCAAAGTGGATCCAAGGCAACACTCTCACACAGATCTAGTTATTCTTTATCTTTATTAAGCCTATTGTGTGAACTATATCTCGGGCCTAACACAATATTGCATTAACAGTATATCAAAGATCAGAAGAACACAACATCAATCACACACAACAACAAGATATACATGGTTCACCCTCTCCCTAGGGATACGTCCACAGAAATGCGCTTTATAATATATTAAATGAAAGCATATAGTTCTATATACACTCTTAGATTGCAGATCTCTCTTTCTTTCTCTTCCTCTCTCCCCTCCCTGCGCACCCATATGCAGGGTTGAACTTCACACCCAGCTGAAGATCTTACAACACAGACCTCTCTCACCACACAATTCTTGTCTCTCAGTAATAACAAAAATCACTTATCATACATAATCAAACCTATCCCAGGTCCTCCTGACCTTTATTTATACATTACATTGATTCTCGGACAACCTTAGTCCGAAACCTAGGTGTCAAAACCCTAAATACCAAAACCCTAGGTGCCTAAAACCCTAGTTCAACTTGACCTATGTTTTTAGGGCTTCGCCAATCTGTATTTCCTTCTTTCTTGCGAGGTGCTCCAAATCATGCATTGGTGGATTTTTCCGCTTTCTAAGTCATCCACGATCCATCTTCCTCGTTGATCTATATTCCTCGATCTCCCTATCCAACAACTTGCTTTATCTTACTTCGCTCTATCTTTTCTTCTCTTTTGGCCACTTCAACCCAATCTCAGTCAACTTGTCTTTTGCGCAGTTCACACTTCACGCTTCTTTCCTTAGTCTGCACAACCTTCCATAACCAAGGGCCAACACAGAGGCACAAAGAGTAATTGATCAGCTGCAGAATGACCTGGACCTCGTAGAGATAACAAGGGTTCCTGCTGACAACCCAATTGAAATTTAGAGAGGAGCATGTGACCCAGAGCCGATACAAATTGAGGAAACCATTGGGTCAGATCCCAAATTTTCCCATAGTTTTTTTGTTGTAGATTCTCCCAACACATTCAAGAACACTGAATCAGCCAGGAAAGGTCGAATCATACTCCTTTCTCTTCTATCCAACTTCTCTCAATCTTCTTGTAACATACCAATAGATTGAGTACTAGTAGTTTTTGTACTAATGGATTGTGTACTAGTAGTTTGTGTACTAGTAGGTTGTGTAATAGTATGTCATGTACCAGGATCCACAATTATCCATTCTTATTTTTCTACAAGAAGGTTCTCCATATTGATATTCCATAGCTCAAAGTACTTACTATTGAAGTTCTCAATATGTATTCTAGAACTTCCCACCATTATCTTTAAACACACAAATCACCATTAGAAATCTCCCACTAAACATGGATTTATCATTGACCCAAGATAAACTTGATCTATCAATACCAAGCCAAAATCTCAGCAACAAAGGCATCCTGCTAAAGCCAAAAACGTGCTCTGATACCACATGTAACTTTTTAACCTATGAAGTAAAGCAATGCATACATATTATATTGAAAAAAAGAAAGTAATCAATGGTTCATACACATAGTACACAGAGATTTATGTTGGAAACCCTTAATGAGGATAAAACCATCATTCCTTGGTGTCGAACCTCTCAAATCTTCATTGTATTAATTTCACCATTCACAATACAATATATATAATATTTTATGTATCGTGTAGCTACCAAGACCCTAGTCCCTTAATGTGGGATTAATTTAGAAAACTGCTAAAAATATCAGAAACGCTAAAATAACAAAAACTGCCCAAAAACTATTTTTTGGGGCACTGCTCTGAATGCTCCATGTAACCAAGAGGGAAATTCTAACCCCCTAGGAAAGCGCCCCACACACACACACACAAAGTGAAACATTTCATGGGATTGTCAGGCATAGTTGTCAAATCTGAGGTGGCCCTCCATGCACATGCAAAGAATGTAGCACCTACCCAATACATATAAGCTTTCATTATGGCCTAACTCTTGGGTTTGTTCCCTTAACCATATCCAATTTTCAAATATTCATACTCAATGTGCAAAAACCGATAATGCTAATTATCCCCATCCATAGACAAAGGATATACTTAAAAGGATCTTTGTGGTGGATCAACATGTCATTGATGGCCCTCAATGCCTAAAAGCTTCCTTTAGGACGTTAGACCCAAGACCCATACCCAGTGCTCAAAATATCCTAACAATGCCCATATCCCCATTGAAGGCTAAAGATCGAGAGAAATAAGGCTAACAATGCCCATATCCTAAACATCCTAACAATGCCAATATCCCCATTGAAGACTAATTTGCAGTCTTATTTCTCCCGATCTCCTTTTTCACATATATTCCTGTAAGAATCCTAATGAAGCCTATACCACCTTGGAAGGGATATTTTGAAAATAGGATGAGATGAGGGGACACATGTTCGAGGTGTAATTTCTCACATTTGATCCAAAAAGCTTCGACACTATCCAATATTTCTTTACAAACTTCAAGGATTTACTGTCGCAACTCAAAGCTTGCACGGTTGATAAATCTGAGAAGAAACAAATGGTTCTCACGATTCTCTCCAAACTTGGTCCTGAATTATCTTTGTTCATGTCCACATTCCATTCAATCAGATTCTCCTCTGGAGCCACCTGGAAGATGCCTTCTCTTGAGGAATTTATTGAATCCCTAACACAAGAGAAAACCAAGCTCATCAATATGGGAAAAATCAAAGGCCCAAAGGCACATGCACTTACTATGCAAGATGGAAGCCATAAATATCATAAATCTAAAGATAAAGACAAACGGAAAGCTCATGCACATCCAAAGAAGGAAGGGTACAAAAAACCCTTCACCAATGCCTTCGAATCCAAAGGGGAAAAGGGAGGAAAAGGGGAGAAATGCACGTACTTTCACAAAGGATTCCATCTAGAATCCACATGCATGAAAAATATATATATATATATATAATGACTCAAATAATTCAGCAAAACAACCTTGGAGATCGCATCCCTAAGGTTTCCAAGAAGAAGAATCCAGAAGATCAGAATCCCAAGAAAGAAAATTCTAGCCATGCCTTGATTACCATAAACTCCTCTCCCGATGCTTGGATCGTAGATTCAAGAGAATCACATCACATGGCTGCCTCAAAAGAAATATATTATTCATTGCATGCATGCAAAGGTCCTCCTATTCTGATGGGGGCCAACTCTTCAGTTGAAATCACTGGCAAATGAAGGATTGAACTCACCAATGGAAGCTTCAAGAATGTGTTGCACATTCCCAAACTTTCCATCAACCTTCTCTCCATGTATCAGATGACGAATTTTGGCACCAGAGAGAAATTCATATTCACACCAAATGTCTTGGACATCTATGACATGAAAACCAACTCCAGGGTTACAACCAGTGAGGTAAATTCATTGAACCTGATTTTTCTTTACTACTTACTCATGCTGATGAAAGTAGTAGGATATGGCATGAAAGGTTTGAACATTTGAATTTCATATACATGAAACAACTTAGCAAGCAAAGATTGGTTGATGGTCTACCACACATTCATTTCTCCAAGGGAGTATGTGATGGATGTGTTCTCGAAAAACACCCTCAAGAGAGATTCGACAAAGGAAAGTCTCAGAGAGCTTTCGCGCCTCTGATTCACAGTGACCTTATGGGTACTTTTACACATCCATATATCATCAAAGTGAAGTTTTTTCTCATTTTTGTTGATGGTTTCTCACATTTTACATGGATTTACTTTCTCAAGAAAAAATATGAGGCCTTTCAACACCTCAAAGATTCCAAATCAATGGTTGAGACACAGTCCAGAAAGAAGATCAAAGTCCTCCAAACTGATAACAGGGGAGAGTATGTCAATAATGAGATCCATAATATTTTCCATGAGGTAGGGATTCAGTTGCAGCACACAGTTCCCTATACTCCGCAGCAAAACGAAGTTGTGGAGTGGAAAAACAGATCTCTAAAGGAGATGGCATCTTTCATGTTGCATGCAAATTCACTACCACATATACTATGGGCCGAAGCACTTAATTGTGAAACATACATCCAAAACAGATCTCCCCATATACCTATCAAGGATAACACCCCCTATGAGGCTTGGAGTGTAAATGTGTTGAACCTGCATATAATAGATCTAGCTAGAAAATATCACACACATTTGCAGAGAGAAATTGAGAAAGAAGCAAGAGAGAAAGAATGGAATAATTCTCATTAATCATATTCCACACTCTAAGAGTGAATAATTTACAATAGATATATGATACATGAGTAACTAATGCACCATAGTGGTGGTCTAGAGTGATCTGGACACACACCAACAGTTACGGGAGTGAACTGCCATCTAGTCTAGTCTCTCAGGCAGTTACGAGAGTGAACTGCTGGCGAGTTGAGTTAACTAGTCAGCTAGTCTTTAGTTAAATGACTTAACAAAGAGTAGTGAGGAGTCAACTCAAGAAATCAAGGGTAATGCACCATTATGGTGATGATACTAAGGAATGGTTGCATTAACTGGTGATGATCCCAATGTTGCATGGTGACAAAACCAGTGTAGCATCTAAACTCAACTCAACCAGTCAAACTGAAGTGTCAACTGAATGAGAATATTCTCGAGGTGGAATATTCTCCTCTAAAATATAGGAGACTGGATAATGGCTAATTATGACTAATAAACAAGGAAAAACCTTAGGAAAAATAAATCCTAGGTGTGTGTGAAGTAACTCCAACAACCCCCCTGAACATCACTATGGGGAAAATAAAGAATGGGTCCTGAAAACGAGGCCATGTGAGGTACCCAAATATAAAAAATACATTGAAATAAACAAGGAAAGAGGGAAAACC
>JASDQU010305745.1:50976-67219 GCA_032191745.1 Picea mariana | reverse complement strand
CTGCACTTGATAAGATAGGAAAAAACTTCAAAGCCCTTCCTGGAAGGGGGACTCAATTTTAAAAAAACAAGAGTTCAAAATTTGGCCTTGGGGGCAAAGCTGCTCTGGAAGATGGTCACTGGAAAACCCTCTTGGAGAAAACTCGCGCTTTGGAGGAAATACTTTCGGGGGCCACGGGATAGAAGCTTAGAGTTCCTTTGCAAAGAAATGAAAAGCTCCCCTATCTTTGTGCTATGCAAAAAGGCGCTTCCTCACTTCAACCCTCACCTTACCTGGGTGCCAAAAAATGGTAAGAAAATCAGAATCTGGACAGACTCAATAATGGGGGACCCACCTCTAGAGCACCGTCAGGACCTACTGTGCCTCAAAAACTGGATGGACAGTCAAAATATTGTAACGCTCTCTGACATCTCAATCTGGGGGGAAGACAGACTTCAATCCTGGCAAGGGTGGGGAGTGCCAAACAGACCAGCTGCTCTAGACAGTCACTGGTGTGCCATCAAGAGATGTCTTCAAGGGAAGGCCCCCCTAAAAAATAAATGCAAAGATGAAAGAGGATGGGGAAGGAATGCACGAGCTTACACCATGGCAGAAGGCTACCAACTCTTCAACAGTGTCCCCACTGCTATGCCTAATCCGGCACTCTGGAAAGCAATCTGGAAGACCAACTCTCTCCCAAAAATTGACCTCTTCATTTGGACCCTGGCGCACAAGAGTATCCAAACAGGGGAGAACCTCAGAAGACGTGGTTGGGAAGGACCCTTCAGGTGTCCCCTTTGCCTTCATGCGGAAGAAACCACAGACCACCTTCTCTTAAATTGTGACTTTTCAAAAGAAGTCTGGAGGATGGCAACAGGCCCCCAATTTGAACTCAATTTTCCTCTTGATTTAATAAGCCTCCTTCTCCAATGGGACTCCTTTTATCCTTTCGCTGTAAAGGGGAGAAACCACACTTTCTTGCTGTGGGGAATGCTTCCAAATTTTATCCTATGGAACCTGTGGCTAGAAAGGAACCACAGAATTTTCAGAGAAACCCAAAGGAGTGCAGCCATAGTCGTCACTAAAATTCAAGCTCTCTTGGGTGAATCAGCTCCTTACCTCTGCTCTACAATCAAGATTCATAAGTTGGACGCAACAGAGGAGCGTTGGCTAAGCCAATTCAAGATACAAGGTCTCGATGCCCGAAAAGCAAGTGATCCAATCAAAGAAGGCTGGGAGATTAGAAAGAGCGAGAAGGATTTTTCCAGTTGGAAAAGCGAAATAAACACACCTATTCTCTTATTTTATGGGGCCTCGAAGGGAAACCCAGGCTAGGCTGGGGGAGGGTGGATAATTGAAAATCTCACAGGGGCTACAGCAACACGCTTCGCTATGGGCCTAGGAATAGAGTCCAACAATAGAGCTAAGGCCCTGGCTCTCTGGCAAGGTCTACACCAAGCACACAAACTCAAAATCCAGGAATTGACAATAATCGGTGACTCCAGAATAATTATACAGGCCATAATCAACCAATCTAAGACCAAAAGCATTACTCTAAATAACCTTCTTAACAAGATACGCCTCCTTCTAAGGAATTTTAAATCTTATTAAATTTTTCATGTGCTAAGGGATCTCAATGGGGAGGCTGACAAGGAAGCCAATAGAGGCGCGTTGCTGGAGGTGGGTGTACTGACAATGAATGAAAGGATAGATAATGTGGAACTCCCTTGAACCCAATCCCGTGCCCTCTCATATACTCAAATGCAAGCTTTGGTAGCAGAGTGGAAATCAGGCGAATCTGTAAGACAAGTACGTGACAGAGGTTTTGGTTGGTTGAAGGAGTTACCTCAGTACCATGAGGAAGGGTGCCTCAGATATGGGGGAGACAAGAGATCCGTGCGGCCCTTACCCACAAATTCTGTAAATCTAAATGCATTGATGAGAATGCGTGAGGAAATAAAGGGCGACCTCTCCCCTCTCAATCCAATCTCAAGACGAGTTCTGCAAGTCACCCAGGGACGGAGAGAGCGTGAAGCACCCATCAGAGAAGGGCAAGACGCGCACAGGAAGAGGTGTGACTGGAATGGCTTCATCATCGACAGGCAAGATGATCACCGAGGAGAGGTTGAAAGAGATGGATAAAGCCCTGGAAAACCTGAAGCAACTTCTCCAGAATCAGCTGGACTTCTTGGAGAACCTGGACATGGAAGTTGGTTGAAGAATGGAGCATCTCGAGGCAGATATCATCACTACAAAAATTGGATTTTCAGAGGAGTTGGACAAGCTGCATAAGGAGCTAAAAAATCCTCAGCGGGAATTCAAAGAAAGAATGGATCAGCTGGAAGCCAAGATGGCTCAGCTGAATAGTGACTGGAACCAAGACCCCAAGAATTAATCCTTCTCTTTCAGTAGTCTGTCAACAGGATCTGACCAACAAATTGGCATTTTGTATAGTAGCCATTGCTGTAAATAATCCAGTACCTTCAGAAGGCGTACATGAACTAGTTCAGTTCACAAGTCTATAGTATAGATGTAGAATGGTTTCATAAAGGCAGGCCCGAAGAAATTCGAGGCCATTTTGTAATCGAATCTGTGGCCAGTCCACCTCCTTAATATAATCTATAACCGTTTTCGTCAAAAAAAAAAACTTGTTCTAAGATAAGAAATCTAAGCATGATATTCCTTTAATGGTTTTATAATATTCAATTTTTATGGATTTCGAGTTAATAAAGAAATAAAAATATGCAAGGTTAGCAAAATAATGAGAAAAATTTTTGTGAATGGCTTTGCAAATAATTGAAAATTTGTAATTGCTAATGAAATATTGATTGAGTAAAAACAATAAGCAATTACAATATATGCTAATAAGTTATTTACTTAAGCCATCCAACTAAGTTAGCTATTAATAACTTTGTAATTAGTTGTTATGTTATAATTGGAATAATAAAATAAATAAAAAGATTACAATACAACTTTTATTGGTGAAATAATTACAAAGTTATTCACCTCGAATTAAAGGTTGCAAGTATAAAAATACTGATAATTGATAGCAGATAACAAATTATTCAGTGATGACGATGAGTTAGTAGATAGTTAATGTTAAAAATTATTACAAACTAAGTTAAAGAAAAATGGAGAAAGAAAAACCTAACTAGGTTAGAAGGAAAATAAACAATATTTGTTTAAGGGTGAATTCATGAAGGTGGGTAACACTTTCGTGACAATTGGGTCTCCAAAATTTTGAAAAACTTTTTTTCGGCCGAAAGTACTATTTTTTCGGCAGAAACATCTTTCGAATAAACCTATGAATGTCAAATTGAACAGCACCCTGACGATGCCCTCGATTTTCGTGTACAATTTTAGCCGGACAGATATTTTTTCATCCAATAACATCTTTTCGGCCAAAAGATATTCCGGCCGAAATAATGTTTCAGCCGAAACATCTTTTGGCCGAAAGAATTGTTAGGCCGAAATATTATTTCGACCGAAACATTATTTCGGCCGAAAGATTAGTTCGGCCAAAAAAATGTTTATATATTACCCACACATCGCTCATATAATAGTTTTTATGAGTTCATAGTTTAAGAGTGTTTGTTGTGCGAGGTGTGGGGAGAGCGTTTGGTGTGCGGAGAGCATTTTTTGTTGGCGTTTGTTGTTAGCGAGGTGTGCGGAGAGCGTTTGTTGTTGGCGTTTGTGGAGAACGTTTGTTGTTGGCGCTTGTTCTGTGGAGATTATTTGTTGTTGTTCGGTGGAGAGCGGTGGATGTTGGAGCAGTGGTGGAGTTTGTTTGTTGTTGCGGGCAGTGTTGTGGACATTGGAGTAGCGTCTGGGTGGTGTTTTGGACATTGGAGCAACGAGACATTCAGGTATGTTTAGATTACAAGTATATTTTAGAATTTAGAATTTTAAATTAGGATTTAAATTTATTTTTACGGTTGTTGACAGGGACTTATTCATCCCTGTCCATGTACAGTGATAGACCTGAATTCGGTCATGTACCTGTACATGGACAAGGCCAAATATGGCCCTGTCCATTATGTTTAAATGTGTTTAAATAATAAACTTTTAAACGGGGCCGAATTTCAATTTTTTATACAAAGCCGAATCTCAAATGTGTTTCAATTTTTAGAAAATTTATATTTTTAGTTAAAAAATTGAGCTTAGAAATTTTGTTAGAATGTTGACATGGCCTTATTCGACCTTGTCCATGTAGAAGTTAGAATTTAGAAGTTATAAGTTATTTTGAAATTTTAGAATTTAAATTTTAAATTTCTATTTCTGGTTTAAATTTTAAATTTCTATTTAAATTTTATAATTTAGAAGTTAATTTTCGATTGCTAACAAGGCCTTATTCGACCCTATCCATGTACAGTGACAGGCCTGAATTCGGGCCTGTACATGTACATGGACAGGGCCGAATATGGCTTTGTCCATGTTTAAATAAGTTTAAATTTTAATAAGTTTAAATTTTGAATTTTTAAACACGTTTCAAATATGTTTAAATAGGGCCGAATTTTCAATTTTTAAACAGGGTCGAATTTTAAATTTTTAAGAGGTCCGAATTTCAAATATGTTTAAATGTTTAATTTTTAGAAAATTTAAATTTTTAGTTTAAAATTTGAGTTTAGAATGTTGACAAGGCCTTATTCGGCCCTGTCCATGTACAGGGATAGAGCCGAATTCGGACCTGTCCCTGTCCATGGACAGGGACGAATATGGCATTGTACATGTATAGGGACAGGCTCGAATTTGGGCATGTCAATGTACATGGACAGGGCCATATTCGGCCATGTCCATGTAGTACCTCAAGCAGAAGGATAAGTAGATCTACAACCAGTAACAAAGGCCCAGTTCCATAGGAAATCCATACAACCGCTAAGCAAATAAACAGAGTTGCAGAAAATAGACAGAGGCTTGAAGAGACTGTAAACTTTAGGGCAGGACACAGACTAGATATTCTAACTATAAACAGTGAGACCAAGGGCTAAGCATGACTGCTACATGGCCACCACTACACTGAATAGTGCCCAAACTGAAAAAAAATTAGACGTTGACAACAATTGTAAAGAAACATCACCATAAAGGACCTAGTACATATCACAATATTTAACAGACCTAACAAAAAGCTTGAAATACAAAAATATGTCTATAGTAGTTGTTGCAATAGGAGAAAAATAAGTACAATGTTGACAAAAACTCCACTTCTCTGCTAATAGTATTGCTCATTTAAATTTTTAGTTAAAAATTACAATCATGGAAACAATAGGGATAAAGGAAGTGTACAGAACCATGAATCAAACTTGTTGTAATCATACCAGCTAACTGTATAGGGTTTAACATGATGAAGTAATGAGCTAATATGATATGAGACCACAACAAGCCCTGTGAACAAACTGAATTACACTACATTCTTTGCTTAGAAGCAATTCCATCATATTCGTTCATAACAACACTGATGTTGCTTTCCTATTGATTAGGTTCTTACTCCTAGTATAGGATATGAATAAGACCTATACTGGTTGTAATCATATGTTCTCATATGTTACATGTATGCACTTCTTATACCTTTTAATATTTATGGGATTGGTTCTAACTCAGTACTAATACAAATACAACAACATCCTTTACATTCAACTTATGATAATCTACTCTACACGTCTATATGATCTCAACATAATATAGGGTTATGACTCATACAAGAAGATTTGTTCATGTTCTATGATGTGTGTTTGATATTTTGTTATAACTAAGAGTAATACATATCTAAACTGATGTTTGTTTCTGATCTTTGTTGGATTTGTTGTCATTTTATGAAAAATGATAATTAATAGAATTAAATCTAAGTTAAATATGACAAAAATAGAACAGAATTAATTTTGTTAATTCTGTTCATGATTGGTATGTTAATTTTTTTCATGGTTGGTATGTTATTTTCTTAAGCATTTTATGTTGTTTTCTTATCCAAATAGTAAATTAAATCTTAATTTTAAAACAAAACATTACATATAATTGATTTTAGAAACTATGGTATGATCTATTGTGACAAATTTTTATAGTGTAATATATATGACACTTAACAAGTCCTTTCCATATGTCCATCTATAAAGGACACGCACCTATATATGACTTTGTGACATCTATAAGAATGAATATAAGAATGTATTAACATCTTCGTGTGACCATATTTGTTATCCTATTTATAAATAGTTCTAGGTAAATGAAACATAGTATAATTATTAAAATGGGTATATAAATATAAAGTTAATGAAGAAAGGTTATAAATTTAAAGTATTAAAGTTAGGAAATTTCAAACTAATTTAATATAAAGAAGGTAAATTTTCATCAATTTTGTGACAATTAAGATTCACTCAATTGCATCTTCTTCAAAATATATATTCCATTAAAACTCACATTACTATGTTTACAATAGGCTATGATGCACTTACATTTGAAATTATTGTCATGATTGCTCTCATTCTAGATTTCTAACTCCAACAAAGCCTCCCAATATTACATTTGCTCCACCTCATCTTAATATAACTCAATATTGAAGACAATTTAAAAAATACTTATAGTGATGACCAAACTTATTGAATGCTTATCTTATTGATGATATTTATATTCGTATAATATTACTTCACACATATTGACCAAAGTTATTGAATACTTATCTTATTGATGATATTTATATTCATATAATATTACTTCACACATATTGACCAAAGTTATTGAATACTTATCTTATTGATGATATTTATATTCATATAATATAAGTTCAAATTGACAACTTATTAATTAATTAATTAATTAATAACCTAGACATTAGTAACTAATGTGTTTATTGAACCATAATATTGTATCTGTGTTGGATATTTAGGCATATCTAGCACACACATATCCCACACGTAGAGTCCTACGATAATAACAAGCGATGTTCCTAATGAATATTTTTAAAATTTTCACAACTAATCATGCATACAAATAAATAAAGTAAATCAAACTTCAAATAATCTTCATTAAAGAAAGAGTAATAATTCAACATTCATCCATCTTTAAAATTGAATTATTATAATTTAAACATGGTAGGAACTATGTGAGGAAACAAGGAATCACATATCGAATCCCAAATGTGATCCTCAATTGACTTGGAATCACCAAGGTCCTTTTAAACCCTTAATTCCATCTTGCATCTACCATCCCATTGTTGTTGTTTTGAATTGATTTTCCTTGGTGAACCCAACTTTTGATTTCAATTACTTCTATGTGTGGGTTTTATTTATTATTATGAAAAGATTGTGGTTTTATCTTATGTCCCTTATCCCTTTAGTCATCAGTATGTGCCTAAGCAGTCGGCTAGGAGCCGAATCGACGGTCGTCACTTCGGTGTTTAAAGACTTATAGATTCAAATGCCCTACTTTTCCGTGCATGGATTATGAGTGAAGGATAATAATTTTCCATGTTGTCTATGGACCCCTTACTTATCTTTGAGTTGATTGATTCATGGTTGAATGTATAGTCTTTGTGCCTTCTTATGAGCGAGTACCTCTGTGGCTTGATTGATTAAAACTTCGATTTATCTCTACGTTTTTAATTGCTTGAACTTGGGTACATCTTTGCATTTTTATTGATAGATTTGCATTGTGAATGATAAACCTCTAAGTTGAATGGCAGTCCCTTGGTGAACCAAACTTCTGATTTCAATGACTTCTCTGTGTGGGTTTTATTGATTATTATGAAAAGAAATGTTTTTATCTTTCGTCCCTTTTCCCTTTAGTCATCATTCTGTGCTTGAGCAGTCGGTCAGGAGCTGAATCGACGGTTGTCACTTTGGTGTTTACAGACCTATAGATTCAAATGCCCTGTTTTTCTATGCATGGATGATGAGTGAAGGATAAGAATTTGCTTTGTTGTCTATCCCTTATTTATCTATGAGTTGATTGATTCATGGTTTAATGTTTAGTCTTTACGCCTACTTGTGTAGATTTGGTTTTTCCTTGAAATTCATCCGATCAATATTTAATTTAATATGTGTGGCTTTTTAGTCAGTAACTGAATGAATTTCACTTTTTTCAATCTATTGATATGGCTTCTCTACCAAATTCAACACTAAATTTTGATATGGCTTCTCTTCCAAACCATAGACTCTTATCATTGTAAATTCCTCAAAAAGGAACCAGACTCCCACTTTGGTGGTCTTTTCCAATTGTAGTGACCCTTTGACTAAAGGAATAATTATAACGAACAATTCATTTTGGATAATAAAGTCTAATATAGAAATAAAAGAGTCTTAGATGGGAACTAATTATTATACTCATTTATTATAACTTCATATCATATTTAAAGATGGTAACTAATTATTATCTTATTGATGATATTTATATTCATATTTAATATAACTTCAAATTGACAACTTATTAATTAATTCATTAATAACCTAGACATTAGTAACTAATGTGTTTATTGAACCATAATATTGCATGTGTGTTGGATATTTAGGCATATCTAGAACACACATATCCCACATGTAGACGATAATAACAAGCGATGTTCCTAATGTAATTTTTAAAATATTAACAACTAATCAATGTGAATTTCCACCTTATATGACTATATTTTATATAGATTTCTAACTCCAACTAAGCCTCGCAAATCTTACATTTGCTCCACCTCATCGAAATTTATATTAGGAATACGAACAACCCGCATACTCATCACATGTTGATGTTATTAGTGGGTGTGTGAGGTTATCAAGATTAAACTCTTTGTTTTGGGGATTCTAATGCATTGCATTATATGTGGTCTTAGTGAATCCAACCATACGAAACTTTTAAGGAATCTTAAAGAAATTTTCTAATACGTTTTTTTTATTGGATCCAACCATATGGAACCATGAGAAATTTTATGTAACTTTTATGTAACCATAGGGAACCATGAGATCCTTATTAAAGAAAGAACAATAATTCAACATTCATCCATCTTTAAAATTGAATTATTATAATTTAAACATGGTAGGAACTATCTGAGTAAACAAAGAATCATAATGTTATGAGAGCCATGTGACCTAACACTAGTGATATATCCACTCATAGTAGAAACATTTTCTAATGAAAACCCATATCATATGGGAGTTTTTATGTTATAAATTTAACATTTTATCCCTACCTTCTAGTTAAGAAAAACTCTTCATAAGTATTGATATTTCATTGAATTTCGATTTAATAGTATTTTTAATGGTATATCAATGTTCTGTAGAGTGATCTCCTTCTCCATTCTCAAATGATTTAGCCAAGAATTGGCATCTTTATGCCAACCCCCATTAAGCCATAGGTGGCTTTGACTAGAGTTTGAAGAAATCATAGGTATCATATTTTCTTTCATGTTAGTAGTCTCTTGTGCCTGTACATTAGGTACCTAGTTTTAGTCATCCTCTTAATGGGGAAATAAATAATTATATGAGGATAGAATAGGTTGTATGATATTAATTATAAGATTATAAATTATAAACACTTTTGAATTTTCTCAGTATTTCTCCCTCTATGTTACTTTAGGTGACCATAAAATATTTCATAGTTATGTATTTAGTTCAATTATATCCACAACTATCCAACAATTTGTCCTTAAATCTCTCAAGTGATCCAAATATATAATATATCATTTGCACAGTTCATATGTTATATAATATAACATTATCACAAATATTACATTTGTTCCACCTCATCTTAATTTATATTAGGAATACGAACAACCCTCAAACCCATCCCATGTAACATGACAATAAAGGAATTAGTATAAAAACTCAATGACATTTAAACAATACTAATGGGAAGTTTAAAGCAATGGCATATAATCCATGTTCATGCAAGACCTTCACCTTGTTGTGATTAAAACATGGGTGTGTGAGGTTACTGTTGAGCCTCCAAATTGACATCCCCATTACCATATTACACTCCTCATTTATACCTTTTTGGCCTACCTAAACTTAGATCAATGATAAAGAACCCTACCTCCAGTCACTGATAAGGTCATAAGGTAAAGTACAATTGGATTTATGCATTTTGTGGTTTGTTAAGCTAGGGGGATAAATATTTAATGTACTAATGTTTAAAATTGCCATGTGTATCCTTTGACCTTTGGATGAAGTCCATCACTTCTATGCCATCTCAGCTATCCAGTACTTGTGTGCTAGATTTCCCATTGTCTGAATCCAGTACCAAGCACATCTTCCGTTCAGATCTGATACCCACAGACCATTCACTGTCGTGATCTGGTACCAAAGATCGCAGACTGTTATAGTCTAGTACCAACCAATTGTGCACTATTCGGATCCGATACTATCTACTGAATCTCACCTGTCATGATCTGGTACCAATACAGGAAAAATAGAGTATGCTAAGATTGGCTCTAGATTGTGCTCAAGATCATTGTTGAGTGTTTATGAAATCATCAAATTCTAGCTAAGCCATTTTGTTTATTGCTTCATCCTCATACACTTTGTGTCATGAGGATGAAGCTTAAAATATGTAACTGAATATATAAATTTAACAATTGTTGATTTGTAAAATATTTCACCTCCTTGTGTTTCACGACTAAGACTATTTAAATTTTCATGGCAAGAATGGTGGAAGTAGTAGAGAGATAGCATATGAAGCATATGAAACAGTGTTACATATTGTAGAACATCTCTTGAGATTGAAGTTTAATAGAAGAATGTCATTTATTCCCATGTCTTGATTAGTTAATAATGAATGTGAGTTGAGTTGTTAGTATAGTTTCATTTTGAGGTTTTGAGTAAGAGTGATGTGTGAATTAAAGACCAACTTACTGTAGACTCCGATCACTGACGTGTTGAAGTGGAAAGGGCCCACTGCCCAACAAAATTCAGCATCCTTATAGAGTAGTGTTAGCATTTGATTTCAATAGTATAACTGTTAGACCAGCTAAAGCTTCCAGATGATAGCAGTATAGTTTCAGTTTAGGATTTTGATTATGATTGTTTAGGGATCTTTATTTAGTTTATTTTGCATATGCTCTGTTTCTGTTCTTATGAATTTGATTTTTCCTAATGGACATGGGTGTTGGCAGCAGTAGTCAAACATAATTGGAAATAACTAGTGAAGTTCACAATAGCATATTGTGAACCACAACATACTCAATATACTAGCTATTGAACTACCCATGCTATGCCTTGATGATTGATGTGTGATTCCCTTTTCATAAGTGTGATTGCATAGTTAGATTTATGGGTCAGATAACAAATTTGATCTATCAAAGAACTCCATCTCATATTTGCATGTACCCCAATGGAGTAGATAGTTTCTCTGTGAAAGGCAACCAAAGTGTGTTTCAGTTTGTTTCTCAATTCAAATTATTTCTATACTCATGGCATTAGAATTACCTCTCTTACTGGTGTCTTGTAACTCTATTTGATTACGAATCTCGGATTGATAATTAATGAGTGCATTATACTAATCATATAAGTAGCACAACAATTATGAAGATTAAACTCTTTGTTTTGGGGATTCTAATGCATTGCATTATATGTGGTCTTTATGGATCCAACCATAGGGAGCTTTTAAGGAATCTTAAAGAAATTTTATAATACGTTTTTTTTAGTGGATCCAACCATAGGGAACCATGAGAACTTTTATGTAACCATAGGGAACCATGAGATCCTCATTAAAGAAATAATAATAATTCAACGTTCATCCATCTTTAAAATTGAATTATTATAATTTAAACATGGTAATAACTATGTGAGGAAACAAGGAATCATAATGTTATGAGGGCCATGTGACCTAACACTAGTGATATATCCACTCATAGTAGAAACATTTTCTAATGAAAATCCATATCATATGGGAGTTTTATGTTAGAAATTTAACATTTTATCCCTACCTTCTAGTTAACAAAAACTCTTCATAAGTATTGATATTTCATTGAATTTCGATTTAATAGTATTTTTAATGGTATATCAATGTTCTGTAGAGTGATCTCCTTCTCCATTCTCAAATGATTTAGCCAAGAATTGGCATCTTTATGCCAACCCCCATTAAGCCATAGGTGGCTTTGACTAGAGTTTGAAGAAATCATAGGTATCATATTTTCTTTCATGTTAGTAGTCTCTTTTGATTGTACATTAGGTACCTATTTTTAGTCATTCTCTTAATGGGGAAATAACAAATTATATGAGGATAGGATAGGTTGTATGATATTAATTATAAGATTATAAATTATAAACACTTTTGAATTTTCTCAGTATTTCTCCATGATTATATAGAAATGCTACAACCCAAATCTTCAAATCCATATATAATATAACAAGATTGATGAGTTCCTCAAAAGGGGTTTATTTTTTTCCCAGAGCCAAAATTCATACGATTTACAATTGTTTTCAAGGTCAAAATAGGTTTTATATTCTTCATTAATCCTTTTCTCAATGCTATAATTTCAATTAAACTTGTGATTAAGGTAAACTCCAAGACATTTATATGGATAAGCTTCCTCTAAGTTGTTGTTCATATGATTTACAATTGTTTTCAAGGTCAAAATAGGTTTTATATCCTTCATTAATCCTCTTCTCAATGCTATAATTTCAATTAAACTTGTGATTAAGGTAAACTCCAAGACATTTATATGAAGAAACTTCCTCTAAGTTTTTATTGGCATGTATCCTAAAGGGTTATCATATGTAGGTGTCAAATTCCATTAATTTTTTATTATATTTTACCTCCCTATGATAATGGTGCTAGCCATATGGGATAGAAAGGGATAAATACCCTTTTTCCAAGGATGCTTATGAAGCGGGAAGGTGATAAAAGTGGAAGAAAAGCAAGAGTGTGGGTTCGCTAATTGGGAGGAGAAATAATTCTTGAATATTGAAGAGGACTTAAAACTATTTTATTTGTTATTCACATATTACTTTGTTGTGTCCTATAGTTGTTGTTTGTGAAACTTTGGACATGGAGGGATATGATGTTAGGTTTAATAATAAACTCAAAATAATATCAAGCAAGGGAGTTAGGGAGTTTATAGTTAAGAAATCTCTTAGTGAAATATGGTTCCTTTATGTAACAATTAGGTATAAATCCCTTAGTGGCAATCCCTTAGTTTATAGTAAAATTAGGTCCCTTTATGTATCCCTTAGTTTATAGTAAAATTAGGTCCCTTTATGTAACTTTAAGTGACCATAAAATATTTCGCAGCTATGTATTTAGTTCAACTATCCAACAATTTGTCCTTAAACCTCTCAAGTGATCCAAATATATAATATAGCATTTGCACAATTCATATGTTATATAATATAACATTATCTCAAATATTACATTTGTTCCACCTCATCTTAATTTATATTAGGAATACAAACAACCCTCAAACCCATCCCATGTAACATGACAATAAAGGAATTAGTATAAAAACTCAATGACATTTAAACAATGCTAATGGGAAGTTTAAAGCAATGGCATATAATCCATGTTCATGCAAGATCTTCACCTCATTGTGATTAAAACATGGGTGTGTGAGGTTATGAAGATTAAACTCTTTGTTTTGGGGATTCTAATGCATTACATTATATGTGGTATTTGTGGATCCGACCATAGGGAACTTTTAAGGAATATTAAATCAATGTTCTAATACGTTTTTTTAGTGGATCCAACCATAGGAAACTTTTAATGAATCCACTTGCTTGTTGTTTTTCTAAATTGATTTCTTGAACCCAACTTCTAATTTCAATGACTTCTATGTGTGGGTTTTATTGATTATTATGAAAATATTTTGTTTTTATATTTTGTCACTTATCCCTTTAGTCATCAGTCCGTGCTTGAGGATTCAGCCAGGAGCCGAATCGACGGTCGTCACTTCTTTGTTTAAAGACCTGTAGATTCAAATGCCCTTCTTTTCTGTGCATTGATGATGAGTGAAGGATAAGAATTTTCCATGTTGTCTATGGACCCCTTACTTATCTTTGAATTGATTGATTCATGGTTGAATGTCTAGTATTTGTGTCTTCTTCTTTGATGTGCATTGTGAATGATAAACCTCTGATTTGAATGACAGTCCCTTGGCGAACCCAACTTATGATTTCAATGACTTCTATGTGTGGGTTTTATTGATTATTATGAAAATATTATGGTTTTATCTTCTGTCACTTATCCCTTTAGTCATCAGTCTGTGCATGAGCAATCAGCAAGGAGCCGAATCGACGATCGTCACTTCGGTGTTTAAAGACCTATAGATTCAAATGCCCTACTTGTATGTGCATGGATGATGAGTGAAGGATAAGAATTCTCCATGTTGTCTATGGACCCCTTATTTATCTTTGAGTTGATCGATTCATGGTTGAATGTCTAGTATTTATGCCTTCTAATGAGCGAGTACCTATGCGGCTTGATTGATTAAAACTTTGATTTATCTTTGCGTTTTTAATTGCTTGAACTTGGGTACATCTCTGCATTTTTATTGATAAACTTTGCATTGTAGATAGATATTGAGGAGAGATGTCGACATGAGATTCTCCAAACATTCATCACAAATGCTCTAGGTTATCCCAAGAAGGAAGAACAAGAACTCCTTCTTCGACTGAGACTCTGAGTGAGCAACAACAATCCCGTCAGAGGAGATTTTCAAACGAGTCTATGAATAGATCAATTGCAGAACCTGCTCAAGCAAGTGTTATGGATGCATCCTTCTTAGATAGGTTGTGCATCGATACTCCTACACCTGAGAATGTAGGGAATACCTCTGGACAAGAGAATATTTCTAGTAATTTTCTTTGATTTTGTTTATTTTTGTTGTATTTTTTTGTATTTAAATTTATGTGAGGTTAAATCTTGAAGTTACTTTCAAATGTGTATGTAGACAATCAATTTAGAGAAAGGGATGACAATGAAAGAGAGAGTGGTTGTCACGAAGATTCAAATGTCAGTGCAGAGGGTGAAGGTGGATTTAGGAGGCCGTGTTATCAAGAATATAAGATTACATGCCTACGTCCACCTATCCTTTATATGTTGGTGATGAACTTCCCTGGGAAGGGAATACTAAAGCAATGACACTTAAGCGATGCTCGGGTATTAAAAAGAGGTTGGAAAATGATTTGGTGGTCTTGGAACTCCCTCAGGAGAGCAAACAAAGCTTGCAAATTGTTTTGCATTCATTGGAAAATTTTATGGATGCATATCAGAAGATGGGGCCAACCACTGATAGTTTTGTCAATCTAATGAGGCGGAGAAAGTCAGAGGTGATGGGTCCTGATAAATGGGAGGCAGTAAAAAATAGAGTTTCAAAAGAAGACGTCATTTCCATGTTCAATTTCAAAGAGGGTCCAAAGCAGAAGATGTTGAAGGTGCAATATTTTAAGCACCCTAACTTTGCAGAACATCTATATAACAGATTTTTGGCGGCATATGGGAAATTTTCGTGGAACGATGTGGTTCCACACTATTTTGCAAGACACTTTTTGCAGAGTTTTTCTTGTACATGCACCCTGATTATACTAGTCTATCGTCCAAATATTATGGGACTGGTAAAGGACGTACATATGATTGCAAAGCGGCATATCGAAGTGCGGCATTGTCGAGGCCTCCACAACCTTTAGTACATCGCCCAACAGGAGCATTTGTTTCACTTTCAGAGTTGTAGGCTACATCAGAAGTTGGAAAAGAGGCCAGGAATGTAATCGGAAGAAATTTGGAAGCTATTTTTTATGGTGTCGATATTGGCATGAAGCGTCAGTGAGCGGAAACCAATTCCTGGGCCACATTTGTTGATAAAACAGATACGGAGTTAGATACAATGTCAGCAGAAAATGTTTTGGAGTATGAAAAATTTTGTCGGGATGGTTGGAAGAAGGTCATTCAGAATGATGACCCAAACCGCAGATTGGTATGTGTTCTATTTAGGAAATTTTTGACACATTTTATGATAGTTTACTTCTAGTTCTAGATTTATATATCATTGTCTCTATAGAAATAATCGAGTTCTTCTTGCCATTAATTGTAATTTGGAGATATGTTAAATGAATCTCCAGTAGGTAGGGAACTTGATTCGACAAGTTTAAATTTGGATGGGTTGAATTAGATATGTGTTTTCTAATAGTTGTATAATCTCCACTCTTTTGAATAAGAGATCAACAACATTTATAATTTTGTATAATTGTGAACACATTGAATCCTAGATTTAGTTCTTAGTTGTGTTGTTCACAGATCCCTATTCCATCTCCTACTACTTGGGCAGGCTTGTCTCAATTCTTATTGGGAGAGTTTGAAG
>JASDQU010305745.1:5568-17072 GCA_032191745.1 Picea mariana | reverse complement strand
AATTTATATTAGGAATACGAACAACCCTCAAACCCATCCCATGTACCATGACAATAAAAGAATTAGTATAAAAACTCAATTACATTTAAACAATGCTAATGGGAAGTTTAAATCAATGGCATATAATACATGTTCATGCAAGACCTTCACCTCGTTGTGATTAAAAAATTGGTGTGTGAGGTTATGAAGATTAAACTCTTTGTTTTGGTGATTCTAATGCATTCCATTATATGTGGTATTTCTGGATCCAACCATAGGGAACTTTTAAGGAATATTAAAGAAATGTTCTAATACATTTTTTTAGTGGATCCAACCATAGGTAACTTTTAATGAATCCACTTTCTTGTTTTTTTTATGAATTGATCTCCCTTGGCGAACCCAACTTTTGATTTCAATGACTTCTTTGTGTGGGTTTTATTGATTATTATGAAAATATTGTGGTTTTATCTTCTATCCCTTATCACTTTAGTCATCATTCCTTGCCTGAGCAATCGTCCAGGAGCTGAATCAACGGTCATCACTTCAGTGTTTAAAGACTTATAGATTCAAATGCCCTACTTTTCTATGCATGGATGATGAGTGAAGAATAAGAATTTTCCCTGCTATCTATCCCTTACTTATCTTTTAGTTTATTGATTCACGGCTGAATGTTTAGTCTTTGCATCTTCTTCTTTGATGTGCATTGTGAATGATAAACCTCTGAGTTGAATGAGAGTCGCTTGGCAAACCTAACTTCTAATTTCAATGACTTCTATGTGTGGGTTTTATTGATTATTATGAAAATATTGTGGTTTTATATTTTGTCACTTATTCTTTTAGTCATCAGTCTGTGCCTGAGCAGTTGGCTAGGAGCCAAATTGACAGTCATCACTTTGATGTTTAAAGACCTATAGATTCAAATGCCCTACTTTTTTATGCATGGATGATAAGTGAAGGATAAGAATTTACCATGCTGTCTATGGACCCCTTACTTACCTTTGAGTTGATTAATTCATGGTCGAATGTCTAGTCTTTGTGCCTTCTAATGAGAAAGTACCTCTGCAACTTGATTGATTAAAACTTCGATTCATCTATGCATTTTTAATTGCTTGAACTTGGGTACATCTCTACATTTTTATTGATAAATTATGCATTGTGGATAGATATCGAGGATATATGTCGACACGAGATTATCCAAACATTCTTTCCAAACACTCTAGGTTATCCCAAGAAGGAAGAACAAGAACTCCTTCTTCGATTCAGACTCCGAGTGAGAAACAACAATCTCATCAGAGGATATTTTCAAACGAGTCTGTGAATAGATAAACTGTAGAACCTGCTCAAGCAATTGCTATGGATGCAACCTTATTAGATAGGTTGTGCATCGATACTCCTACATATGAAAATGTAGGGAATACCTCTGGACAAGAGAATATTTCTGGTAATTTTCTTTGATTTTGTTTATTTTTGTTGTATTTTTTTGTATTTAAATTTATGTGAGGTTAAATATTGAAGTTACTTTAAAATGTGTGTGTAGACAATCAATTTAGAGCAAGGGACGACAATTAAAGAGAGAGTGGTTGTCACGAAGATTCAAATGTCGGTGCAGAGGGTGAAGGTGGATTTAGGAAGCCGCGTTATGAAGAAACATAAGATTACACACCTACGTCCACCTATCCTTCCTATGTTGGTGATGAAATTCCCTAGGAAGGGAATATTGAATAAACGATTCTTGAGCGATGCTTAGGTGTTAAAAAGAGGTTGGAAAATTTTTTGGTGGTATTGGAACTCCCTCAAGAGAGCAGACAAAGATTGCAAATTGTTTTGCATTCGTTGGAAAACTTTATGGATGCATATTAGAAGATGGGGCCAATCAATGACAGTTTTTTCAATCTAATGAGGTGGAGAAAGTCAAGGTGATTGGTCCTAATAAATAGGAGGAAGTAAAAAAAAAATTTCAAAAGAAGATGCCATTTCCATGTTCAATTTCAAAGAGGGCCCAAAGAAGAAGATGTTGAAGGTGCAATATTTTAAGCACCCTGACTTTCCAAGACATTTGTATAACATATTTTTGGCATCATATGGGAAATTGTTGTGGAACGATGAGGTTCCACACTATTTTGCAAGACATTTTTTTGCAGAGTTTTTCAACAATACTTACTTTAACAGTGTGTGTAGTCCCTAAAGTTTTTGTCTCTTCTCGGCGAGGTTCGTCAGCCTTCCCTTCTTCTTCCCTAGCGGACTCAGAATGCTCCTTGTTCAGTAATTCTTCTTCTTCTCCACTGTACAACCCTTATTCTTGTGTTGATGGTTCGTGATTCTTCTTAAACAGGTTCACCAGAGGAACTTCTCTAAAGGTTCTACCACTGCACGTGTGTCCGACCTCTATTTTATTTTCGCTGTCTAAATTCTTGAACATTGTCTTTTTCAATCTGACCCACTACTATATCTTTAGGATGTTCTTCTCATGCAATAACATCTTGATATTCAACTTCAAGAAGTGTAAAAATTTTCCTCTGGGTCCCTTAAAGAAATATCTCTCTGCTTGGCTATATGATTCTACTCTATCAATAGAAAAATCAATGATATACCCTCCAATGGTACTATCAAACCAGTGATCTACTACTCTTTATATGGTTTTATGAAATCTCTTGACCTTCTTGATAAGCGTTGACGTCCAAACCACAGGTGGTCTAAGTCTGATCTCAAACTAGGTATCTGCTAATCTGGCTAGCCATTTGTATAGCTCCTTATGAATTCCTCCAATGAAAATCTCGTGTATATCAGTAAAGATATACCTTCCCAACCAGTCTTTTGTACTAATATTACAGTTCTTATTCTAATATTTTGTGAAGTCCTTTTCTTGTTATTCTATCCATGTCTAAATCTATGTCTTCGATGGAAACCATCTTTACATTCCCTCAAGAAGATCCCAGTTCCGACAACAAACCAATTTGTTGGCACAAGGGCAGACCTAGGGTTCAATTCTAACAGTGCACCAACAAGCCCTAACTACTGGACCTTTCGGAAAAAACTGCATTGTAGATGCATTCTCACCCAAAGTAGCTATAGGGGGTTGCAGGACACAGGTGTCTACAACCAGAGAAATGCAAAGTGGATCCAAGGCAACACTCTCACACAGATCTAGTTATTCTTTATCTTTATTAAGCCTCTTGTGTGAACTATATCTCGGGCCTAACAGAATATTGCATTAACAGTATATCAAAGATCAAAAGAACACAACATCACACACAACAACAAGATATACATGGTTCACCCTCTCCCTAGGAATACATCCACATAATTGCACTTTATAATATATTAGATGAAAGCATACAGTTCTATCTGCACTCTTAGCTTGCAGATATCTCTTTCTTTCTCTTCCTCTCTCCCCTCACTGTGCACCCAGATGCAGAGTTGATCTTCACACCCAACTGAAGATCTTACAACACAGACCTCTCTCACCACACAATTCTTGTCTCTTCGTAATAAAAACAATCACTTATCATACATAATCGAACCTATTCCAGGTCCTCCTGACCTTTATTTATACATTACATTGATTCTTGGACAACCTTAGTCTGAAACCTAGGTGTCAAAACCCTAAATACCAAAACCCTAGATGCCTAAAACTCTAGGTCAACTTGACTTATGTTTTCAGGGCTTTGCCAACCTGTATTTCCTTCTTTCTTGTGAGGTTCTCCAACTCATCCATTGGTGGCTTTTTCCACTTGCTGAGTCATCCAAGATCCATCTTCCTTGTTGATATATATTCCTCGATCTCCCTGTCCAACAACTTGCTTTATCTTACTTCTCTCCATCGTTTCTTCTCTTTTGGCCACTTCGACCCAATCTCAGTCAACTTGTCTTTCGTGCAGTTCACACTTCATGCTTCTTTCCTTAGTCTTCGCAATCTTCCATAACCAAGGGCCAACACAGAGGCACAAAGAGTAATTGATTAGCTGCAGAATGACCCGGACCTCGTAGAGATAACAAGGATTCCTGTTGACAACCCAATCGAAATTTATGGAGGAGCATGTGACCTAGAGCCAATACAAATCGAAGAAACTATCGGGTTAGATCCCGATTTTTCCCGTAGTTTTTTTGTTGTAGATTCTCCCATCACATTCAAGAACACTGAATAGGCCAAGAAAGGTCAAATCATACTCCTTTCTCTTCTATCCAGCTTCTCTCAATCTTCTTGTGACATACCCGTAGATTATGTACTAGTAGTTTTTGTACTAACGGATTGTGTACCAGTAGTTTGTGTACTAGTAGGTTGTGTAATAGTATGTCATGTACCAGGATCAACAATTATCCATTCTTATTTTTCTACAAGAAGGTTTTCCATATTGATATTCCATAGCTCAAAGTACTTACTGTTGAACTTCTCAATATGTATTCTAGAACTTCTCACCATTATCTTTAAACACACAAATCACCACTAGAAATATCCCACTAAACATAGGTTTATCATTGACCGAAGATAAACTTGATCTATCAATACCAAGCCAAAATATCAGCAACAAAGGCATCCCCCTAAAGCCAAAAACGTGCTCTGATACCACATGTAACTTTTTAACCTATGAAGTAAAGAAATGCATACATATTATATTGAAAAAAAGAAAGTAATCAATGGTTCATACACATAGTACATAGAGATTTATGCTGGAAACCCTTAACGGGGATAAAACCATCATTCCTTGGTGTCGAACCTCTCAAATATTCATTGTATTAATTTCACCATTCACAATACAGTATATATAATATTTTATGTATCGTGTAGCTACCAAGACCCTAATCCCTTAATGTGGGATTAATTTAGAAAACTGCTAAAAATATCAGAAATGCTAAAATGACAAAAACTGCCCAAAAACTGTTTTTCGGGGCACTGCTCCGAATGCTCTATGTAACCAAGAGGGAAATTCTAACCCCCTAAGAAAGCACTCCACACACACACACACACAAATTGCAACATGTCATGGGATTATCATACATAGTTGTCAAATCTGAGGTGGCCCTACACGCACATGCAAAGAATGTAGCACCTACCCAATACATATAAGCTTTCATTATGGCCTAACTCTTGGGTTTGTTCCCTTAACCATATCCAATTTTTAAATATTCATACTCAATGTGCATAAAATGATAATGCTAACTATCCCCATCCATAGACAAAGGATATACTTAAAAGGACCTTTGTGGAGGATCAACATGTCATTGACGGCCCTCGATGCCTAGAAGCTTCCTTTAGGACGTTAGACCCAAGACCCATACCCAATTCTCAAAATATCCTAACAATTCCCATATCACCATTGAAGGCTAAATATCGGGAGAAATAAGGCTAACAATGCCCATATCCTAAATATCCTAACAATGCCAATATCCCCATTGAAGACTAATTTGCAGTCTTATTTCTCCCAATCTCCTTTTTCACATATATTCCTGTAAGAATCCCAATGAAGCCTATACCACCTTGGAAGGGATATTCGGAAAATAGGATGAGATGAGGGGACACATGTTGGAGGTGTAATTTCTCACATTCGCTCCAAAAAGCTTCAACACTATCCAATATTTCTTTACAAACTTCAAGGATTTACTGTCACAACTCAAAGCTTGCAGGGTTGATAAATCTGAGAAGAAACAAATGGTTCTCATCATTCTCTCCAAACTTGGTCCTGAATTATCTGTGTTCATGTCCACATTCCATTCAGTCAGATTCTCCTCTAGAGCCACCTGCAAGATGCCTTCTCTTGAGGAATTTATTGAATCCCTGACACAAGAGAAAATCAAGCTCATCAATATGGGAAAAATCAAAGGCCCAAAGTCACATGCACTTACTATGCAAGATGGAAGCCATAAATATCAGAAATCTAAAGATAAAGACAAATAGAAATCTCATGCACATCCAAGTAAGGAAGGGTACAAAAAACCCTTCACCAATGCCTTCGAATCCAAAGGGGAAAAGGGAGGAAAAGGGGAGAAATGCACGTACTTTCACAAAGGATTCCATCCAAAATCCACCTGCATGAAAAAAAAATAGATATAATGACTCAAATACTTCAGCAAAACAACCTTGGAGATTGCATCCCTGAGGTTGCCAAGAAGAAGAATCTAGAAGATCAAAATCCCAAGAAAGAAAATTCTAGCCATGCCTTGATTACCATCAACTCCTCTCCCGATGCTTGAATCATAGATTCAAGAGAATCAAATCACATGGCTGCCTCAAAAGAAATATATTATTCATTGCATGCATGCAAAGGTCCTCCTATTCTGATGGGGGGTAACTCCTCAGTTGAAATCACTGGCAAATGAAGGATTGAACTCACTAATGGAAGCTTCAAGAATTTGTTGCACACTCCCAAACTTTCCATAAACCTTCTCTCCATGTATCAGATGATGAATTTTAGAACCAGAGAGAAATTTATATTCACACCAAATGTCTTGGATATCTATGACATGAAAACCAACTCCAGGCTTGCAACCAATGAGGTAAATTCATTGAACCTAATTTTTCTTTACTGCTTACTCATGTTGATGAAAGTAGTAGGATATGGCATGAAAGGTTTGAACATTTGAATTTCATTGTGACAACTTAGCAAGAAAATATTGGTTGATGGTCTACCACACATTCATTTCTCCAAGGGAGTATGTGATGGATGTGTTCTTGGAAAACACCCTCAAGAGAGATTCGACAAAGGAAAGTCTCAGAGATCTTTCGCGCCTTTAGATCTGATTCACAGTGACCTTATGGGTACTTTTCCACATCCATATATCATCAAAGTGAGGTTTTTTCTCATTTTTGTTGATGATTTCTCACATTCTACATGGATTTACTTTCTCAAGAAAAAATCTGAGGTCTTTCAACACCTCAAAGATTCCAAATCCCTGGTTGAGACATAGTCCGGAAAGCATATCAAAGTCCTCCGAACTGATAACAGGGGAGAGTATGTCAATAATGAGATACATAATATTTTCCATGAGGCAGGGATTCAGTTGTAGCACACAGTTCCCTATACTCCGCAGCAAAACGAAGTTGTGGAGCGGAAAAACAAATCTCTAAAGGAGATGGCATCTTGTATGTTGCATGCAAATTCACTACCACATATACTATGGGTTGAAGCACTTAATTGTGAAACATACATCCAAAACAGATCTCCCCATATACCTGTCAAGGATAACACCCTCTATGAGGCTTGGAGTGTAAATATGTTGAACCTGCACATAATAGATCTAGCTAGAAAATATCACACACATTTGCAGAGAGAAATTGAGAAAGAAGCAAGAGGGAAAGAATGGAATAATTCTCATTAACTGTATTCCTCACTCTAAGAGTGAATAATTTACAATAAATATATGATACATGAGTAACTAATTTGCCATAGTGGTAGTCTAGAGTGATCTGGACACACACCAACAGTTACGGGAGTGAACTGCCATCTAGTCTAGTCTCTCAGGCATTTACGGGAGTGAATTGTTGGCAAGTTGAGTTAACTAGTCAGCTAGTCTTTAGTTAAATGACTAAACAAGGAGTAGTGAGGAGTCAACTTAGAAAATCAAGGGTAATGCACTAGTATGGTGATGATACCAAGGAAATTTTTCATTAGCTGGTGATGATCCCAATGTTGCATGGTGACAAAACCAGTGTAGCATCTAAAATCAACTCAACTAGTCAAACTGAAGTGTCAACTGAATGAGAATATTCTCCAGGTGGAATATTCTCCTCTAAAATATAAGAGACTAGATAATGACTAATTATGATTAATAAAAAATAAAAAACCTTAGGAAAAATAAATCCTAGGTGTGTGTGAAGTAACTCCAACAACCCCCCTGAACATCACTATGGGGAAAAAAAACAATGGGTCCCGGAAACGAGGCCATGTGAGGTACCCAAATATAAAAGATACATTGAAATAAACGAGGAAAGAGGGAAAACCTCATGGGAAACCCCCCCCCCCCTCCCTCAAATTACAATGTATGTAAAAATAAATGAGAAGGAACAAAAAATAGTTGCTAAGCAACCTTGTCCTTCACTCCAAGAAGACCTCACAACTATGCAAGTTTGTTCTCGTTGGAGATTTTGTTGAAGATGTAGATGTATGCATGAATTTTATGAAGTAGATGTGTCATTTATATGTCCACACATATGCACTTTCTCTTCTTGTAATGAATAAGATCCAAATAAAGTTTGGATGAAATTTTTAAAACCGTGCGGCCGTTTCCGGAAAAATGTTGAAATTTTGTTGATTTTAAAATGATCATAACTTCACTTCTCGAACTCTGTTTCGGATGAATTTTTTTTTGAAATTGGATATTTTCCCAAGAGAAATTCAAATATATAATTTGTTTATGTAAATTGTGCTCATAAAATATCATAATTGAGTCTGATGTGCATGGCTCCCTTTTTGTCTCCTGAGATGCATGCATTGCGCATGAAAACATATATGCATCTGACTCCTGAGATGAATGCCATATATATTCCACATGAATTTTAGAAAACAAATCTGAAGTGGAGTAGACATCATATTCAATTAATGGAATGCCAATTTGTGGAAATGATTTTGTAGAAGACTCTTCATAATAAGAGGCTTGATCTTCTTATGGCTTCTCTTTTGCCTCTATCTGTTCAACCTCTTGCATGAAATCTTCACAATCTTCTTTATTCATGAATAGAACCTCCAATCTGGTCCATAATTCATTTGGAGTCGATTCTTGTCAGTCATCATATACTTGGTGGAGAATTTCTGGAGAAATAGACAAGAAGATAAATCCTATGGCCATATCTTGTCTATTGAGAAAGTCATTTTTCTCATCGACGAAATCAGGATATTCTTCCATTGCCATGGTTATTTTGTATAAGCCTCTACTTATTTCTTAGAAGTAGAATCTTTGGCTTCCACTCCAAATAGTTATGATGCGTGAGAAGTATTATTGGTGAGTAAAACATATATTCCATCTTTTCTACGTTCTTCAATCTTTAGTACTTGCAAAATATAATTTGGTGTAGCTTTTTCTTAACAGTCTGCCGGCTCTGATACCATGTAAATGTGTTGAACCTGCACAAAATAAATATATCTAGAAAATACCACACACATTTTCAGAGAGAAACTGAGAAATAAGAAGCAAGAGAGAAAGAATGGAAGAATTCTCATTAACCGTATTCCACACTCAAAGAGTGAATAGTTTACAATAGATATAGGATACATGAGTAACTAATGAACCATATTGGTGGTATAGAGTGATCTGGAAACACACAAGAAGTTACGGGAGAGAACTGCCACCTATTCTAGTCTATTAGGCAGTTACGAGAGTGAACTACCACCTAGTTGAGTTAACTAGTCAGTTAGTCTTCAGTTAACTGACTGAACAAAGAGTAGTGAGTAGTTAAATCAGGAAATCAAGGGTAATGCACCATTTTGGTGATGATCCCAAGGAAATTTCTCATTAGATGGTGATGATCCCAATGTTGCATGGTGACAAAACCAATGCAACATCTAAACTCAACTCAACTAGTCAAACTGAAGTGTCAACTGAATGAGAATATTCTCCAGGTGGAATATTCTTGCCTAAAATATAGGAGACTGGATAATGAATAATTATGATTAATAAACAAGTAAAAACCTTAGGAGAAATAAATCATAGGTGTGTGTGAAGTAACTCCAACATGGAGCAACCTCAAAGCGGAAGTGACCCACTTTCACATTTTCGGTTCATGTGCATGGGCCCAAATTCCCTCTGAAAAGAGGAAGGCACTTGATCCACAGAGAACTAAGTGTATTTTTGTTGGACACCTTGATGGTGTGAAGGGATATAGGCTTATTGATCTTTCCTCAGACCGGCTCATCATTGAGTGTAGTGTCCAATTCAAGGAAAGTGTTTCGCATGTACCTCAGTAGCCAATTGCAGGCACCTTCATTATTCCACATGTCTGAGATGATGAGCATGCACATGTCAACTCTTCTTCAGAAGACAGTTATGATTCAAAGGAATTAGATGATTCAGATTTAGAGTTAGTACAGTCAGATGCAGAGTCAGAGCATCCAGATGTAGTTGCAGAGCCAGAGAAGAGGTCCAAGTGGGCACAAACTACTCTTCAGGATGTAGGGGATCTCGTTGGTGATCCAATCGATACTAGGAGGAATCGATATGATTTTGAGGATCCTCATGTTGCACTCACTATCACTGAACCATTTCTCTCCAAGCATATTTTCTTGGTTCATTATTTAGATCTACAGTCTTATGGTGAGGCTGTTGGAAATCCCTTTTGGGAATCCACCATGCAGGAGGAGTACAACTCCCTCATCGAGAACCATATTTGGGATTTGGTTCTCCTTCCTTATGGGAGGAAACTTGTCAGATGCAGATGGGTCTACAAGACCAAGAGTGAAATGGATGGACAGGCTAACATATACAAATTCAGTCTTGTTTCCAAAGGCTTTCAGCAGGTGCGTGGTATTGACTATGATGATACCTTCTTTCTAGTAGTGAAGATGTATTCCATATGATTGGTACTTGTCATTGAGACAACCAAAGTATGGTAAGTCCATGATATGGATGTGAATAATGCATTTCTTCACAGTGATCTCTCTGAAGAGATCTATATGGAGAATCCCAAAGGATTTATGCAGGACTTATGTTTGGTATGTCGACTCAAGAAGTCCCTTTATGTCCTCAAGCAAGCTTCGAGGGTATGGTATGCCAAGATGGAATCCTACCTATTATCATAGAACTTTTTACATTGTAAACCAAACCCGAATGTCTATATGCTCAGGACAATTGATTCACTTCTACTCTTAGTTCTTTATGTTGATGATTTGTTGATCATCGGTTGCTCGACTTTAGTGATTGTTGTAGTCAAAAGGATTCTACATGATAGGTTTTTTATGACGGACATGGGTCCACTACACTTATTCCTTGGACTCAAGATCAATCAGGATGCATCAGGCATCAAATTTTCTCAGGCCAAGTATGCACGAGATCCCCTTGAGATATTTCACATGACAGACTGCATGTCTGCTCTGACTCCTTTCCTATCAGGAGTCAAACTTGAGGATGGTTGGGAGAATCCACTGGTTGACAGCACACTGTATAGATAGCTAATGGGGATCTTGTTGTATCTCACACACTCCATACCAGACTTCTCCTATGTAGCTGGCACAGTTTCCAGGTTCATGCAGGAGTCACATGAGCTACATTAGAAGGCTCCAAAGCATATCCTTCGATACGTATAGGGAACCATCACCTTTGGGATTCATTATGCACCAGAATCTACATTATATATCATCGGTTTTACTGATTCTTACTCAGCTGGTGATAGCACTGATCACAAGTCCACATCTGGTTACTCACTCAGTCTTGGTTCTGGGCCTATCTGTTGGTTGAGCAAGAAGAAGGTTTCCATTTATTTATCTTCAGTCGAGGAAGAGTACAAAGGGGTAGTTAAAATAACCATTAAGGCTATGTGGCTACAACATTTTCTCACTGAGTTGGGTATTTAGTTTCATCGGTCGATCGTCATCTGGTGT
>JASDQU010305744.1:54059-68837 GCA_032191745.1 Picea mariana | reverse complement strand
AAATATCTGCCGAATAACCTCTTTGCGCTCCCAGCTACATCCTACCCAGTTGCACAGATTCGCGTCCAATTGTTGAAGCTCCTAACCTTCTTGGAACCCTTTTATTCCACTTACCACTCATCGCCTACTATTTAGCTGGCCTGAATCTCTGTGTAAAGACCCACGCAGTGAAAGACCGAGGAGATCCGTGTATCCAGCCGAGCGAATGACTTGGGCTCCCTGTGATGCATTTCCATTATTCCTGTATGGCTTCGGGCCAGGGGTGATTGTGTTCCCAGCTACAAGAATGGAGAGCGAGACGCGAGCGAGACCAGACTCTGTCCTTATCCGAATTAACGTTGGTCGAGGATGCCCCTAATCTAATACACTGATATAATGACACATCTTTAATCGAGAATAAATAAATCCAAAAATCGTGATGTTAAAGGAGGCTCGTATATCGTAACATGGGCTGGCAGAGTAGTATCGTGTGTAGTGTAAGTTTATTTTTATTATGGTTTAAAAGGTAAAGCCGCATGGCGCATGTAATCTCCACCGTTAGAATTTATAATTCCAGCCATTTCTTTTTAATTTTGGGTTGGAGTTTAGATAAAATTCTTTAATGATCAAAACGCATGGCTTTCAACTTCCAATCCAACTCGTGGCTCGACCGGCGTATTCCGATTTGGCTTGGGTATGACCTGTAACGTGGCTTGATTGAATTGGGTTATGGATGCAATAAAATATGGTGATTGGGGCCGCTGGAGCGTAGGGTTCCTTCTTAAATGAATTTTTCCCTTTTTAAGGAATATTTGTATAATCGATGACAGCTACGCATATAGTCACCAGAATGCCGAAGTAGGCACAGAAAAAAACTACGCGTATAAATACTAGGGTTTTAGCTTCAACCACGCGTCTTAAATTCAGTTTAACCTTTGGTTTTGGTTGCCGCACGACTGTAGTGTCAATTGCTTCAGTCCAATAGATTTTTCCATTAAATTTTAGGTTGATAGGCGGTTAAAGGAAAATACTGGTTGGGGCAGCGATTATTTAAGATATCTTTTTAGGTGGGATTCGGACAGGGATCTGCTAGAGCCTCGATTGCATTTATTTCTTTTCTCGATTCTGCACCCTTGCCACGCAGTCAGTTCCCCCATCGTGCTCCGTGCTCACGACACAATAACTGTTAAACCTAAAATGTTAATCCTTGTCAACGACACTGTAATAATAGCTAGTAGCTTTAACTTCTGGCATATGCATAAACATTAATATTGTCTAACCTGAATACAATGATTATACTTGTCGAATATTAATGTTAACATTAATTAAGTTATAATATGGAGAATATAATAGTTGCTGGACTGCTAAAGTAACACTAGATAAATTCAATGACAACGTTTGCTTTAATTGTGATATTCATATAATCACTGTTATGTTGAGTTAGGGCAATCACAATGTTGGTATTAGTTTAAATACCATAGTAATAGTATTAATTGAATTTTCATGTGATAAAATGGTCGTGATTAGTCATAGGTTAAATGCAAGATTGATATTATAATTTGAGTGATAATGTTGTTAAATTGCAGGAGGAGTAATAGTTTAAATACCATAGTAATAGTATTAATTGAATTTTCATGTGATAGAATGGCCATGATTAGTAATAGGTTAAATGCAAGGTTGATATTATAAATTGAGTGCTAATGTTGTTAAATTGCAGGAGGAGTAATAGTTTAAATGCCATAGTAATAGTATTAATTGAATTTTTATGTGATAGAATGACAATGATGAGAAATAGGTTAAATGCAAGGTTGATATCATAAATTGACTATTAATAATGTTAAAGTGCACGAGGAATAATAGTTTAAATGCCATAGTAATAGTATTAATTGAATTTTCATGTGGATAGAACGACAATGATGAGTAATAGTTTAATTGCAATGGTGACATTATAATTTGAATGTTAATGTTGGTAGACTTGCAATGAGGAGTACTATTTTAATGTAATAGTAATATGATTAAATGAAGGATTGTGTTGATAGAATGGCAGTGATAAGTAATAGTTAAAATGCATTAGTAATGTGCTTAATTGAAAGATAATATGGGTAGATTCGCCATGATAAGTACTAGTTTAAATGCATTAGTATATCATTAATTGAATAGAGGGTTGGTAGACCTGCAGTGATAATGAATTGTCTAATTGCAACCGTAATATTATTAATTGCAATATAAATAGGGGTTGAATTGCGATGTGGAATAATTGTATAATGGCAATGTTAATACGGATGCATAAGTGGCAATGTCCAATTGTTAAATGAACGTTCATGACGATGCCTAGATCGTAACGATACTTTGGCCTAGTGAATTTATTGGTTGTCCCTTAGGATAAGGTCCTCGTCTGTTAATAAGAAGTATTGGGACATTTGGTCTCGGTTGATGTCGTCGGGTCCCAATGGAGAAGGGTCGATTGGGGACCTCCTGACTTGTGTCTCCCGTAGAGGTCGTGTCGTCCCTGATCTCGTAGTACTTGGTGTTTTGTATTGCGTAGTCGGTCTGTGTCGGGTGGGATATATACTCCCCTTGCAGCTTAGTATGTATGTCTGTGCGTAATCCGGTGGAAGGAATCTGGTGCCGTATCAAGAGTCTCGGGCTGTTTAAAGGTACAGTTCCACTCTTGCGACACCTTCTAAGCCGTATCAGAGTCTCGGGCTGTTTAAAGGCACAGTTCCACTCTTGCGACACCTTCTGAGCCATATGAGTAGTCTCGGGCTGTTTAAAGGCACAGTTCCACTACTGCGACTCTACTGACGGATTCTTTCGATTCTGTGACAGTACTGTGCCTAACCCCTGGTGTCTGTTTCTGCCTACAGCCGTAGTCGCCCACCTCTTGTTCGGGGGCATTTGCTGCTCGTTGTCGCTATGATATGTCAGGTCGTCTTGTTGAGTTCGTCCTACTTGCGTCCTGTTGGTTCGAGTGTTGATGTAGAGTCGAGGGGGTTGTTTCTTCTACACGCGCACACACACTTAAACAAAAAAATTTTCACTGGTGGATTGAGTAGATGTCCTTATCTAGCAGGGTTGTTACAGAAGGGCTTAATGTCATACGAAAGTCGGCACTTTTGGCTGACACAGAGATCAATCGCCTCCTTTGAAGATCCATTTAATGGTGTAGGGTTGTGGGTGCAGATTTTTCGGCAGGGCCAGCCACCTGATGAACTCTATTGAGATGAGGTTCTTATGGCTATCACTATCAATGATGAAGTGAAGTGGGGTGCCTTTTACCCACATCTGTGAATGGAAGAGGCACTCTCCTTCTTCTGGTTCGTCTGGTTCACCAGGATGGAGCTTGGTGGTAGCAATGGTGGCACTAGGTTCCATGTCAATGGTTTGTCTTCCCCCTTTTGGTTTTGACTCAAATTCAGAACCCACATCTGATTCAGATTTTTTCACTTCGGCCACCAACAATTGCTTTGAGCGACAATCAGAAGTGTTATGCCAAGGGCTCTTATGGAAGTCACACCACTTACTGGTGTATTTCTTTGTCTTTCTAGTGTACTTAATTTCTTGCGTCTTGGACTGGTTGTCCTCATACTATCCATATTTTCTCTGTCCTTTGTTCTATGGGTTGGGGCAGTCCTTTCCTAGTTTTTTTTTTGAGGGGTTTCCAAACCCAAATTGTCGCGTCTTTTTTTTGAGCTTCTACTCGATTTTGAAGCCATATTGGTAGGCCACACCCAAGGATGAGATGTCCAGAAATTCCATTTTGTTCTGGATGTATCTATGCAGAGAACCATGATACTTGAGCACTATATTTCACTCTAAATATTTGATACCCATCTTGGTGCACAAGGTATGGAAGATATTTGCGAAATCTTGCACTGCTTGGTCTCTTTCTTGTCACAGTGTGGTACATTTGGTATACAAGTAGTCATAACTTCCGACAAGGTAGTATTGTTCCTTTATCGAATCCCTGAAGGATTCCCAGGTGGCATTGACTATATATAATGAGGGTTCCTCTGTTTCCTTTTTCTCACAAAATTTTTCCCACCAATCTTTGACATGGGAAACATCTTTGAGGAGCACAAAAGTAATCTTTTCTCTATTCGAAAAGTTATGAATGGAAAAATACCCTTATAGTATATTTAACCACTTGTCTACAACATCTACATTTATTTGACCTTCAAATATATGCATATCTAAGTTTATTTGTACCTTGAAGGGGGCGGTGTCTCCGCTCGAAGAAGATGTGTCGCCTATTGGTAGTGGTCAAAGGATTTGCGCGAAACTATCCATCATCTTGTTCCTATGTTGCGTGAGGGATTCCTCAAGAAACATTTTGAAAGGATCACATCTCCTTTCATCTTTATTTTCACCTACCATGAGAGGTCACTTGGGTGTGCGAGAGTGTTTTTCCTCAAGAGAAGCAAGCTCAAGACCCAACTCTTTGTACTTCGACCTCATTGGGGACATGCATTAAGATGATAAGGAGAAGACCTCTCTAATACCACTGATATAGATTTTATGAGAAGAACTAAATGAATATAGATTATTAACATGTGATTAATACAAAATAACAAAGATACAGTAAAATTGGTTTTCTATTCAATAAGGAAATAAGCTAAAACTGTAAAATGCAGCAAAAAACAAGCTTGCTAGAATGGTGGTAGCTTATGCCTGAGAAGAGATGTGACAAATGTGCTCATTCACAAGAAAATGATTACAATGAGGCTCTAAAGGCCTTTTTACAATAAATAGGAATGCCAAAAATCCTAGACATCCAAAAACCCAACCCTAGGAGATGAAGCACCAAAAGTCACGTGGTCCCCATTTGGGTAAGTTAGTACATCAACTTCCCGGAGTCGTAACTTTTGCATACAATCTCCGTTTTAGGCACATGATAGCCCGTTGGAAAGGTATCGTTGAGTAGATTCATTTTGGGGAAATATTAAAATGACCATGTTTCTCCCTATTTTCCCCAAAAAAATTCTTTAAGGGCCTCAAAATGGATCCAGAAGTTTCAGGACCCGAAAAACTGGTAAATTACTAAAATTGTCAGAAAACTATTTTTAGCCAGTTGGAAAAGGTGGGTGGCCAGCGATATCCACTTGGATCATATGTACACTAATTTTTTGCACTACACTATGTATAATTAGTGGCGCGCATAGAATGTGGGTGCACGGAAAAACACGCTAATGCTAGCATGACAGGGTGTAGCATTTGTGGCACACAATTAATAATGTGATGTGCAAGGTGTGTGCTTGGAATATTGGTGTGAAATGTGAACACACTAAAACCTGGTGTTTTTTGGTGTGTTTCTTGTAGTGCACACGGAGTATTAATGTGTGACACAAAAGTTGTCCTCAATAAATATTGGTGCGCGATAGAATAATGGTGCACAAGGACTATTGGCGTGCACTGTGAACCCACTAAACCTTGATGTTGTGTGGTTTGCTGGTTGCAGTTCAGGAAAGTATCAGTGCGCAACACAACATTTGTACTCAACATATATTGGCATGCAATAAAAAAAGTTAACAACATTTAGATCAGAACAAGATCAATACAATTTTAAAATCATGGAAGATGTGCAGGGAGTTTACAACCATGAGTAAGATATCATAGGAATCTATGTCAATATGGGTAATGAAGGTACAAATTCAAATGGACATGGATAAGGTAAGGAAGAAAGAATGAACTTAATAGAGACTATTAAATTTTTCAAAAGGATGTCCAAAGTTATAAAGCTGATAATGAGAGGCTTATAAAATCCAAGGAGAAGCACGAAGACTTCAACATCAATTTAATGCAGAGGTTGGAAAGAATAGAGAAGAATATGGATAAGGAGACTGAGTCAAGCAGATTAGGAATACATAAGGATCATGGTAAGAGGAAAATAAAAAGAAGTGTTGGAAGACATCACCATCACTCTCCAAGGAATTCAACTAGGAGAGCACACAGTAGCACAAGTCCATCTCATGTTAGTAAGCATAAGAAGAGGTCTGGGGTGGATGACCTACAGAGGGAAATGAGAAAAATCAAGCCTCCTACTTTTGATGGTGAACAAAATAAGGATAAGGAATTAGAGACATGGTTACTAAACATGAGGAAGCATTTTTAGTGGAATAATTACCCTTCACATTAATAAGGTAGAATTATTATTTATCATCTTAAGAGAAAAGAATCAATGTGGTGGGACCAATTTGTGTAGGTACAACACATTGATGAGAAAAATATGACTTGGAGATAATTAAAGAGGTATTTTCAAAGGAAATACTGGACTAAGAGGTACTATGATAAGAAAATGAAGGAATTATTTAAACTCAATCTTGGGAGTATGACCATAGATGAGTATGAAATGAGGTTTTTAGAGCTGCTGGAATATGTTTCCTTAATCAAGGATGAGCAAGTTAATATCCAATGATATTTGAGTGGGATGCCATAATTTATCAGTGACATGATACAATACGATGATCCCAGAACATTGGAGGAAACGATAAGAAGTTCTAAGTGCCTTTATGATCAACATAAAAGGAGAGAAACTTACCAAAAAGCTTGGGAATACAAGAAGAAAAGAAATATGGAACAGAGGAAGAAGGGAACTAAGCCACCATTCTTCAGAAATAACTTTTAGGGACAACCAAAATCTAAAGAATCTAGAATGACAGAGACATTGATACAAAGACCAAGGAAACCACCTATTCAATGTTGGGGTTGTGAGGGAGATCACATGTACATAGATTTCCCTCATAGAAGTGAAAAAGTGAGGAATTCTCACAATATACAACGAGCTGAAATAGTGGAGGACATGGGTAGAAATGTACCTAATATCTATGCAGGCCTGGACAACAAGAAAGATGAGTTTCAATCACAAATGATTGAATTCGAAGGTAAGATCAATAACTAGCCTATTGTTATTTTAATTGATTCAGGAGCTATTGATAGTTATCTAGATCCTAAGTTGGTGGAGAGATTTCAATTTCCAAGAAGCATGCATGGAAAAACTTGGATGGTGCAGCTAGATACAAGAGATAAAAGAAAAATCAATGAGATGGTTAAGGCATATACAATGAACATGAATGGAATGAACACGAGGGAAAATTTTAACATCATACCTTTAGGTTCCTATGAATTCATAATTGGTATGGATTGGTTAGACCAACACCATGCTATCCTAAATTGTTATGATAAGGAATTTACTTGCTCGGATGAGGAACAAAACTTAAGGATAGTAGTAACTGTCATAGAAGTTTCAACCTTGCAATTGAAGAAAAGTTACAGGAAAGGATGTCAAATATTTGTAGCACATATGGAAGAGACACCTAAAGATAAGGTGCCAAATATTGAAGATTATGAAGTCCTAAAAGAGTTTCAAGATGTATTAAATGAAATAACAATATTTCCACCCAAAAGATATATTTATTTCTCCATCAATCTGATCCCTAGAGCAACTCCAGTATCTAATACCTCTTACAGGATGAGTACACCATAATTGAAGGAATTACAAATGTAACTTGAAGAGATTTTGAAGAAGGGGTGTATTTTCCCAAGTGTGTCACCTTAGGGTGCCCCAATATTATTTGTGAAGAAAAAGGATGTAACTTTGATACTTTCATAGAATTTAGGTAGTTGAACAAGGTAACCATGAAGAACAAGTATCCTTTGCCAAGGATAGATGACCTCTGTGATCAATTGAAAGATGCAAAAATATTCCTAAAGATTGATCTCAGGTCAAGATATCATTAGGTAAGAATTAAAGAACAAGACATCAACAAGACTTATTTCAGAAAAAGGTATGGTCATTATGAGTTCACAGTGGTTCCATTTGAGTTAACGAATGCACCAACTGTCTTCATGTGTCTCATGATTGGTATATTCAGGAATTACTTGGATAAGTTTGTCATTGTCTTATTGGATGATATTTTGATATATTCTAAGTCTAAAGAAGAACATTAGAAACACTTGATAATGGTGTTATAGGTGTTGAGGGAGCATCAATTGTATTCCAAATTGAGAAAGGGTTCATTTTACTAGAAGCAAATTCATAATTTGGGTCATATCATTTCAAAATAAGGGATAGAAATAGATCCAAAAAATATAAAGGCCATTGAAGGATGGCCAACACCAAGGAATGTATCGGAGATGAGATCATTTGTGGGCCTTGCAGGTTACTATAGGATATTTATTCAAGGTTTCTCAAAGATTTCACACCCAATTACTTCACTACAGAAGAAAGGTATGAACTTTTATTTGAAATTGGAGTGTGAAATGAGTTTTCAACACTTGAAGTAATTATTAATAAGCACTCCAATACTAAGGATTGTTGATCCAAATGAAAATTGCATTTTATGCATTCATGCATGCAAAGAAGGACTTGGTGGAGTCCTTAGTTAGAATAGGTATGTGGTGTGCTATGAATCAAGAAAGTTGAAGGAGAATGAAAGGAATATTCTACTCGTGATTTGGAGTTGGTAGACATAATGCATTCCTTGAAGATGTGGAGGCACTACCTCATGGGAAAAATATTTGAGATAAGGATGGACCATAGTGGTCTGAAATACTTGTTTGGACAAACCAAATCTAAATGTGAGGCAAATCAAATGGTTAGATTTCCTCAGTGAATATGATTTTGATATAAAACATATCAAAGGTAAAGAGAAAAAGGTGGTTGATGCACTTGACATGATAGTGCATGAGATGCATGATACAACTATTAGTATGTGCCAATTAGATTTGAAAGATAGAATTGTAGAGGCTCAAAGATCAGATTACAAATACATGGAGGTAAAGGAAAAACTTCAACAAGGTAATTTACAACAAAAAGATGAGGACTATAAGATGTAAAATGATGAAATATTCATGTACAGGGGAAGAATTTATGTGCCAAATTCTCAGGAATTGAAGAATATGATTTTGGTAAAAATGAATTATATGCCTTATGTTGGACACCCATGTTAACATAAACCTATTGCAGCTATCAAGAGACAATATTATTGGTTATACATGAATAAAGAATTTGTTGATTTTATTGGAAGGTGTTTGACATGCCAAAAGGTCAAGGATGTGCATAGACACCCAGATGGTTTGTTGCATCCATTTCCCATCCCTGAGTGGAAATGGGAAATTGTAACAATGGACTTTATCACTAAATTACCAACAACTAGAAAACAACATGATTCTATGATGGTAGTATTTGATAAGATTACTAAAGTTTCCCATTTTATTCCAGTAAAGCTCACTGACAAGGAAGATAACGTAGTTGATATTTATCTGAAAGAAATATCTTGATTACATGGAATTCCAAAGACAATTACGTCTGACAAAGATACAAAATTTACATAAAATTTTTGGAAAGGATTATCCAAGGGCTTTGGAACAATTATGGATTTTAGCATAGCTTATCATCAAGAGTCTAATAGGCAGAAAGAAAAGGGTGAATCAAGCAATAGAATATATGCTAAGGATGCATGTGATGAATAAAGCATACAAATGGGAGGATTATTTTCACTTGGTAGAGTTTTCTTACAACAATGGGTGCCAAGAATCCCTAAAAATGAGCCCATTTGAGGCACTTTATGGAAAAAAATGCAACACACCAGTGAGCTGGGACAACCTAGCAAATTGCATAATGGTTGGACCAGAACTACTCAGGGAAATGGAAGAGTAGATGATGAAAATAAAACAGAATTTAAAGGCTCCCCTAGATAGGAAGAAAATATATGCTGATAAGAGTAGAACTCACAAGGAATTTAAAGTGCATGATCATATGTTCCTGAAATTAAAGGCCAACATAAATTCCCTGAAATTGGGAAATTGCTCAAAGTTGGCAACTCATTTTTTTGGACTATTTGAAATACTGGAAAGGATTGGGCCTATAGAATACATGATTTCCTTTCCTGCATCAATGTGTACTCATATTGTAATTCCATGTATTATTTCTTAAAAAGTATGTACCTGATATTAATCATGTCATTGATTGGAATGTGATTCAGGTGGAGCAAGAAGGCATTTTTCAAGTGCATCTGGTGTGCATATTGGATCGAAAGATAAAGAAGCTCCAGAATCGATCCATATGGATAGTAAAGGTCAAATGGACCTGGTACAACCCTGAGGATGCAACTTGGGAGCATGAGGATTATGTGTCTAGAATACTTGCATATTTTTTAAGACCTATGAGATTTTTTTTTTTATATATGTATATACTGCACTGAGGACAATGCATAAATAAGGGAGAGGGGAATGTAATATCCCTAGGATAAAACCCAATTGTACATATAAATGTAACTTTAATTTACATATAAGATGGTGAGATGAAGGAACAAGATCTTTGGTTTGGTTCTTTATGCATTGATTTAGTGTGGATGAATATCACACCAAAGGAGTGTGCGAAGTTTACAATATATAGCACATACCTTTGTATGTGTGTAGGAATGACACACTCAAAGAGGAACAACTTGAAGTATACAATGTGCACTGGTATAAGCACACATGGATGGCACAGTAAAGGAAGAGCCTTCTAGGATGGCACATATTCCAAGATTCAACACACACTGAATAAACACACATATTTTGGATACCAGAGAGTCTTTTGTATATATTCTATGATGTGACATAGACTAGTGTAAGTGCACAAGGGTGGCACACTGAAAGAAGAGTGCACACATCCCAGAAGTTTAGCGTGCATCAACTTAGTTTGTGATATTTTTATTTTGAGGCTGGTGAGCCTAGATGTAAAAAGTCCATTATTGTTTTACTTAAATTGTCAATGTAATCATATGAAAATATAAAGAAAATACATCACTACAGAAGACCAAACACATAAAAGAGTATAGGGGATACAAATACACTATTTGAGGTTAAGGAGGCTTAAAACGAAAGGAATATTATATTAATATTCCTTAAAATTATAAAGTAAGGATATTATTTTATCCTAATTCTGAAGGAGGGGGACATGTGGACCAAAGGGATTTCTCAACATGACAAGTGTCAAGTTGGGGACATGCGTTCATATAGTTTGGACTTATTACCATTTGGGAGGGAGTCATGATTAGATCATGGATATATGAAACCCTCTTGTTACTATTATCGAACTCTGATGTTACTGTAACATATATTTGTACAATGATTATCTTGGAGAGTTGGACTAAAGAGGTGGATTGTTAGGTCCGTAGAACATTGCATTCTCTCCGAGTGAGATAATTTATGGGAATTAACTCACGAGATGCCAAACTGCAGTGACATGGCTCTGAGATTTCCTATTTGGCCTATTGTTGAAGTCCTAGAAGGGAAGTGGGGAAGTCGAAGGACTGTTGAGAAGAGAAGGGGAACACTCCTTGAGGTGGGACATGCATGTGGGGAATGAGGGACTATAGGATGTTAGTATGAATTTTCACATGTCACAGATTTTCTTGTGATTGAGTCACTTGTGACTGAGTTATTTGTGACTGAGTTCCTATTGACTGAGATACTTTAACTTGGCTAGGAATCCTTACCCAAGTGGAGTTTAGCCCCATCTCATGGGTGACCCACTGCTGGGAATTATGAGGAGCATGGTCAAGGTTGGGAGGAATGTGGAAGGTCTACACATAGTTGGTGTCCTTTAATAAAATATAAGTGTCAATTGTCTGTAAATCATGTCTTCAAGAAATAATTATGCATTTTTCTTTCATGGGTTTATCTTGTTTATGTTGCATGTATATTTATTTTATGATTATGTATATAACTATTCATTGCAGAGTCTATTTTTAAGTTTTAGTTAGTATTAGAGAAATTTTGTTGAATTATTAGTAATGGAGACAACACAATATGGTATCAGAATTCAATAAATTTTTAAGTGGCATAGCCCAACAGGTGAATGGGTATGCTACAAAGTGGTATCAGAGTTGATGAAAAGTGATTTTTTGGTGTGATGTTCCCAGCATAGGTGAATGGGTATGTTACAGCAAGAATATATCATACACTAAGAATGATTGAATTCCAGGGATCAGGGTCGAAAGACCTAGAGAAACATTTGTTTGTATGTGATACGATATGTACTACAAAGAATATTTAGGATGAAGCAAAAAAGATTGTGAAATTAGCCACGTTGTTCATAGGTCATGCATTGTTATGGTACACGAGGTATCAAACTACTACACCAACACGAAAATCAAGGAAATTAGAAAAGATTGGAAAAACTTTGTTAAAGGAATTTTGGAAGGAAAAATCCAAGTCGCATTATATCATAAAGCTGAAAGAAATTAACCAAGTACATAATGAAATAGTTTGGGATTAGGATCAAAGGTTTAAATATGCTATGGGTAGATTAATGTTCCACATTCCTGATGAACAACATTGAGAATAGTTTATTGCAATTTTGTTGTTGCACATTCATTGCCCATTGACACAACAAAAGGTCATGTCATATACAGAAGCATTAGAAATTGTGATGAAGTTATAAGCATCTCCTATAGGATATGGTGTAAGAATGGAAAAGGTTTAGTCACACTTGGATTCGCTAAGGATTCAATTTTCATAAATAACAAAGGAAAATGAATAGTGTGAACATGTTTGGTGTATTATATGTAATACTAAGGCCATCGTAAAGATGAATTCCCAACATTTTCACAGTATATGGCTACAAGAGCATCAAACCCATTGGCAAAAGGAATGGGGTATTGTGAAATATGCAAGAGATGGGGACACCATTATACTTTCTTTCCATTATTGCAAAAGAACCAGAGTACACCCAAGAATTAATTTTGGAGTTTTTGCAAATATGTAGGACAACATGAGAAATATTATTTCTCATTCAACTTAATGAGGTAGCACACTTCATATGCATACAAAATCCAAGAATAAAATGTTGCAACAAAAGGATGAATTTCAGAGTACAATACTCCGAGAGGATTTAATCAGGGTGGATGAGGAGGATTTGATAGAGGTCTAGGACTAGGAGGATTTGGTAGAGGAGGAAGAGGTCCAATAATTTGTTATAACTACAATCAACCAGAAAATTTAGTGAGAGATTGTATGAATCCTTGTATGACATGCATGTAATGTAGAGAACTAGACCATGTGAAAGAAGACTATCCTCAACTAATAGAGAAATGGAAGGAAAGAGGGAATAAAAACCATAATTAAAACCAGAACCAAAAACTATAGATGATAGCAAGTAGGGAGCATGAATATCAACCTATATCAACCTAGAATAGTAGTTGTTATGCGTGATAGAACAAGAACTAGAGAATATGCGAAAAAAAGGGAAACGGGGTCAAGTAATGGATAAGGAAATCATCTAAGGCTAAGACAAAATTAAATCAATAGAAATAGAAAGAGACATATAAATAAACAAGGAAGGAGATAATAGGACCATACTAGATAGAATCAACATCAAAGACACCAACAATATATGATATGTGATCAGTCTATGATCGTACCATTCCAGAAAGATCAGTCAAAAAGGTAAACACTTTGAAAGATTTCTTTAAAGAATTGTTTAGAGTTGATGAAGGATGAAAAAAAATTGAACTCAATGTGTGGGATGATCAATCAGTGAAACCAAGATAGAGAAGTTCCTACGACACAGAGAGAAATGAACCAAGTATTTCTCAAGAAGAGGACAAACAGAGAATTCAGATTGACTTAGGATTGGATATAAATGTTCTTCCAAGACATATGTGGGAAATTATGGGAAATAGAATGTTAGTTTGGTCAATTTTTCAGTTGATATTGGAAAACTAACATAAGATATACTGACCCAGAGACATGTCGGAGTACATGTTAACATATATGGAGTGCGTAGTGTAGCCATCTTTGATGCCATTTATATCGTGGATAAAAGTCATTTGTATCCAAAATTTCTCAGAATGGATTCGGCCTTTTAAAACCACAAGATTATTCACTTGAAGAAGAAAGAAATGATTTTTTAAGGAGGATGCTTAAAGTTCATTGCACCATTAGACCCCACAGAGGAAATAATGTATGTGGAACACACAAGAAAAGAAATTGATAGCATGTATAATATGACTACATGCATGGATGACTATGTCAATCCTACTATATATTGTGTGCTTAGTTGGAGAAGAATTATCTCTTGTGCATAAGATTTATAGGAAAGAATTGAACATTGGCAGCATAGGTTTCATGAAGTATCGACTAGAATATGTGCTTGCATTACTTTCTCTTTGATTTGGACTAGAATAAAGGTATGTCAGGCACCTAGTTTTGATGGATTAACTAATGTAAGTTACTTTTTAAAATAATTAGAATTGAAGATGCCTCAAAAAAAATATTGTTGGAATTAGATGTTGCATTGAGAGAAACCCCAACACGATGGTGGGCTACATACAAGGAAGAAATAGATGATTGGAAAGACTGTAAAAGGATAATACATATTATATTTGGATCATAAGATATTATGCACAACTACACAGGGATGAGAAGATTTATGGATCATGTTGTGTAGTATATGAAAACTTGGAGACAAGTGTCGAAGAAGGAATGGATGCACAGGTTCATACATACCCTTGATATGATTCCCAATAACTGGTATCTAGAACTAGTGCGCAGAGGGAAAACATACTGAGAAGAGATCACCTTTAATTTTAAGGTAACATTTAGTTTTGAGGTTAAGTCACCTTTAGTATATGCACCATTCATAGTGCTTGGAGTAGTGTTATCCCATCCAGGAGAGGAAGAGTTATACCATCCAATTTCCTTTTCTAGCAAGAAGTTGTCAATTGCTGAGAACAATTACATGACAATAGAAAGGGAGGGCTTGTAAATAATTTTTTTCATTACATAAGTTCATACACTACTTGTTGGAGT
>JASDQU010305744.1:32031-47622 GCA_032191745.1 Picea mariana | reverse complement strand
ATGAGATATACCAATGTAAACCTATACCAATAAATCTGAACCATGCATCAACCATGCATCAACTTGTACCTCAACCTGTAATCAACCTGTACCATAAACACGTGCATCAACCATGCACCAACCTATAATCAACATGTACCATAAAAAAGTGCATCCAACCATGTACCAAGTATGTACCAATCATGTGTCAACTACTCATCAACTATGACTCATCAATATATACTAACATCATCAACTATATACCTCATGTATGTGCACCAACTCATCAACTATGTGTCTCAACCATGTACTCAACATGTACCACAACCAAAATCCCTCATCAATTTCATCATCCAAATTTGATTTTTAGCTCTATAATAGATCTTGTGTATATGATCACATTCCTACAAACCTTCCTTAACTTTTAAAACAAGAGACTAGCATTTTCATCAAACTTTTCTTTAGTCTCACATGCCTAGTTTTGCATTAGTCAACAACCCTAAATTGAAGTAATCATAACTTTGAACCTATAATGTTTAAAGATATGAAACTGATATAAAATATTATTCAATGTGTTTTATGCAATTCCTCCAAGTGTCACTACTTGGAACCTCTCAGAAAATGAATTATAGCAAAAACAACATACCTTGTTGAATTCTGGCTTATTCTAGAGAGCGACCTTGTAGAGCGTTCCCCGCACAAAATATTTGATGAATTGATCTAAAAATATTAAAAAGAATACTGCAAACTGTCCCCTAACCCAAAAATTTGGTCTCACTGAATTGGGATCTGTTATGAAGAAGTAATGAGGTTGTTACCTGAAACACCTGAGTTTTACTAGTTTTAGGACTGGCCACAACCCCTATTTTCCATGGAGTGTATCTCCCAAAATACAACGAATCAAAAGTTGAATTTTTTACCAAAGATACTTGGATATGTTTTCTCACTTTCATAGCAATTTCACAGTCTGAATCATTATAGAGAATAATTTATAGCAAAAATGCTGAGATGCCCTGAAAATAACATACCTTAGAAAGCACCATCAAAAGAATTTATCCTTCCTTGCATTTCGGCCTTCTTTTCTTCACCTTCACTCAGAATTCTGGTTTAGATATCGTTGGTTACCTCAGAAAAATATAGATATTCAATATTGTCAAGTGTGATTCAAATGAGAGAGCCTTGCCTCTTATTTACTCTCCAAGTAGCTTCCTTAAAAACATCTTCTAGGTCACTTGGCCCACTTTCCTTATTTTAGGGTTGGGTCCACTTCTAATTTCTCTATTAAATTTATTATTGAAATAATTTATTTTGTATTCACTTTAAATTATAATACACTCATCACTTCACTTTATTATTTACCTTTTAAAATCTCTTAAACCACTTTGATTACTTTGACCTTTTGGGGCTTCTAGATGACATATGAGGGTCCTCCAACTTCATAAGGCCATAACTCTCAAACCATGAAGAGTTATGTAACATTATACATACCACCATAAATGGCATGAAATGTACTATCCATATAGAATAGCATTATTTGAAAATATATCATAACTCATACCTTTACCCATCAAACAAACTTAGGTCCATTACCCAAACCCATGGTCTCCAACTACTCTCTAACCGTGAGGATTTATATGATGTTCCACATACCACCGCAAATGACATGAAAAGCACTATCCATATAGGATATTTTCCCTGACAAATTCACTTTCCTTTATCTCATTATTCCACAATTAAGCATGGGTTCTCTTACTCCAAAAAGTGTCTTCCCGTGAGGGCTTTCACCATAAGGGGACCACTTTGGAGTTCATCCATATTTACTTCTTATCAACAATGACAAACAATAATGAGTCATATTTACATCAAAAAATATTGGGTCCATTACCCAAAACTTTGTGCTACGGGTCTTACTTCAAGGGTTGACATCAATGATAACCAACCTTAATCAACATAAGTTTCAATTTTTTCTCTTCCTGAGAATTCCTGCAAGGAGTGCAGTGAAAGTCTGCAAGGACTGCGACGACAAGATTTTGAGTTTCATCTCAAAAAGATCAGAAGATATAACGTTAACTTATACCAGTAGAAGTGTGAGTATAGCACAGAGTCATGAAAGGTGTGCACAGGCTGAGGAGAGTCTCAGACATTTCCAACCCAAGTGAGTGGTTGAAGAACTTTGTCGCAAGGAGTGCGCAAAGTTGGAGGGTTTGAATAACCAGAGGTTATTGTGGAATCCACAAGGAGTGTGTGAAATATTCCTTAGAATCCTTGATTTTGTAGCAAGTATCAAGCTCAGGAAAGATATAGACTTAGATAAGTTCAAAGGAAATATGAGGGTTGAAGTCACCTCATCGAACCAAGTTCAGAAGGGTTGACGCTGATTTAATTGGCCAGGAGACACTAAGAGTCTTGATGGACGGTGGAAATTTTTGAAGGGAGAAATGTCAATTTCCATGGGCCGTTGGTTCTAGTAGATCTGCGAGAAGGATAAGGGTGAGAGTTTTTCAAAACTCACAAGCTCAAGAGGGATAGTATCCATCGATCTCAAGGGGAGATCTATCCATTGATCCCTTTCATGGGAAGGAGAAATTGAAAAGTCAGAAGTTAGAAGGAAGAGGTAAGTCCACTTCCAGACTCATGAAACACGAAGTCCTGCTTCGTGAAGAAAGAATCTAGACCATTGGATCACGGGATATAGTGGACCATCAATCTATCATGAATATAACTTGGGGTTCGTGGTTCAGAAGAAAGTAGATGAGATAATATTTCAGCATTTGCAAAGTGCGAACTCCTGAAGTATTTGGGGAGTTGGGCCCCAAGTCATAGCTGGAGGTCACATCGACGGAGGATAAAATGGAGGAGCTAGCATTCGCTAAGACCTAATTCATAGTTTGTTTATTGGAAGAGTCGAGGAAACCCATAGTAGAACACTTGAGGTTTGCAAAGTCACAAAGTGCCTTTTGGTTAGGCTTGTGGTCACAACTAGTGGTCACATGGAGAGGAAACTTACTCCTAGTGCTTATTCATGTGGGTGTAGTTTCATAAGAAGGACCTGTGGATTTTGTTTCATGGGGGTTCAATAAAGGATCTAGAGAGATTCTGCAGCTTAGGAATAGAGGAATATCCATATACTAGGAGGTTAACAGACCCTACCAAGGTAGGGACTCTGCGTCACTGAGCATAAGCATTGCTTCAAATCATCGAACGCTTGTTGTTGGGACCAGCCTCATGCAAATGTTTCCTTACCACCACCTCTGGTTATTTGGCTGAGGGCCCATGCAATATGGGAGAATGAAAACATGAAACTATAGTAGAAATTAGCAAGGCTCAAGAAGCTTTGAATCTCAATGAGTGTGGTTGGGGCTGTCTAGTCACGAATGAATTGGATTTTGGATGGATCCACATGTACGCCATGTTTATCAATGATGTATCCTAGGTAATGGACCCTGTCCATGTAGAAGGATCATTTTTCCAAGTTGGTGTATAGCTTGTGCTGCCACGGGGTGTGAAGAACCTATTGAATATGTTGCAAGTGTTTATCCCAAGTCTTGTTGTAAATGAGAATGTCATCTAGATACACCACTACATAATTATTGGTGAATGGTAGCAGTATATCATCCATCATCCTCATGAATGCGGCTGGAGCATTTGTCAAACCAAAGGGCATGAAAAACCATTCAAAAAGGCCTTTCTTTTACTTGAAGGTGGTCTTCCATACATCTGTTTGTTCTATCGGGACCTGGTGGTATCCAGACTTTAGATCAATCTTACTGAAGTATTTGGCCCCTCTGAGTTGATCAAGGAGGTATTTGATTCAGGGAATCGGGTACCGGTTTCTAACTATGATTTTATTTAGAGCCCACTGATCAATGAAAATTTGCAAGGTTTCATATTTCTTCTGTACCAACATGATTGGGCTTTCGCAAGGTGATGATATGGGACAGATGTGCCCCTTGTGGAGAAGTTCTTGGATTTATCACTTGATCTCCTCATTCTCTAACAGAGAGAGCTGATAGACTGGCCCATTGGGAAATGGTGCGTTGGGGGTCAGATCGATGGGGTGCTTGACCTGGTAGTGTAGAGGTACCCCGGTAGGTGAGGAGAAGATATATGAGTATTCTTCCATGACCTTATCTACTTTATTCTGCTATGTGGATAGGTTGGCCATAGAGACCCTATATGTGGTTGTGATATTTTGCTCATTCTGAGAGTGAATCACGTAGAAGACAAACTTCCCCATCTGAGAGATGAACTTCCTACATTGTTTAGTAGAGATCAAGGAAATAACACTAGCTAGGACTGCCTCGGGTATCTCATATAATTTCCTTTAAAAGTAATAATAACACTACGAGGACTAGACTCATATACATCATAAAGTTTCCATAAATAAGGTTGGCCCAAAAGAAAATCACAAACTTCGAAAGGAGAAACATCACACAATACCTCGTCTTTGAAGGGCTTAATGTCATACGAAAGTCGACACTTTTGGCTGACACAGAGATTGATCGCCTCCTTTGAAGATCCATTTAATGGTGTAGGGTTGTGGGTGCGGATTTTTCGGCAGGGCCATCCACCTGATGAACTCTATTGAGATGAGGTTCTTATGGCTACCACTATCAATGATGAAGTGAAGTGGGGTGTCTTTTACCCACATCTGTGAATGGAAGAGGCACTCTCCTTCTTTTGGTTCGTCTGGTTCACCAGGATGGAGCTTGGTGGTAGCAATGGTGGCACTAGGTTCCATGTCAATGGTTTGTATTCCCCTTTTTGGTTTTGACTCAAATTCAGAACCCACATCTGATTCAGATTTTTTCACTTCCGCCACCAACAATTGCTTTGAGCAACAATCAACAGTGTTATGCCAAGGGCTCTTATGGAAATCACACCACTTACTGGTGTATTTCTTTGTCTTTCTAGTGTACTTAATTTCTTGTATCTTGGACTGGTTTTCCTCATACTATCCATATTTTCTTTGTCCTTTGTTCTATGGGTTGGGGCAGTCCTTTCCTAGTTTTTTTTGTGAGGGGTTCCCAAACCCAAATTGTCGCGTCTTTTGTTTGAGCTTCTACTCAATTTTGAAGCCATATTGGTAGGCCACGCCCAAGGATGAGATGTCCAGAAATTCCATTTTGGTCTGGATATATCTATGCAGAGAACCATGATACTTGAGCACTATATTTCACTCTGAATATTTGATACCCATCTTGGTGCACAAGGTATGGAAGATATTTGCGAAATCTTGCACTGCTTGGTCTCTTTCTTGTCACAGTGTGGTCCATTTGGTATACAAGTAGTCATAAATTCTGACAAGGTAGTATTGTTCCTTAATAGAATCCCTGAAGGATTCCCAGGTGGCATTGACTATATATAATGAGGGTTCCTCTGTTTCCTTTTTCTCACAAAAATTTTCCCAACAATCTTTGACATGGGAAACATCTTTGAGGAGAAAAAAAGTAATATTTTCTCTATTTGAAACGTTATGAATAGAAAAATACCCTTATAGTAGATTTAACCACTTGTCTACAACATCTACATTTATTTGACCTTCAAATATATGCATATCTAAGTTTATTTGTAACTTGAAGGGGGCAGCGCCTCCGCTCGAAGAAGATGTGTCGCCTATTGGTAGTGGTCAAAGGATTTGCGCGAAACTATCCATCATCTTGTTCCTATGTTGCGTGAGGGATTCCTCAAGAAAATTTTTGAAAGGATCACATGTCCTATCATCTTTATTTTCACCTGCCATGAGAGGTCGCTTGGGTGTGCGAGAGTGTTTTTCCTCAAGAGAAGCAAGCTCGAGACCCAACTCTTTGTACTCTAACCTCATTGGGGACATGCATTAAGACGATAAGGAGAAGACCTCTCTAATACCACTGATCTAGATTTTATGAGAAGAACTAAATGACTATAGATTATTAACATGTGATTAACACAAAATAACAAAGATACAGTAAAATTGGTTTTCTATTCAATAAGGAAATAAGCTGAAACTGTAAAATGAAGCAGAAAACAAGCTTGCTGGAATGGTGGTAGCTTATGCCTCAGAATGCAATGTGAACACACTAAAACCTATTTTTGTGTGGTGTGTTTCTTGTAGTGCACACAGAGTATTAATGTGTGACACAAAAGTTGTCCTCAATAAATATTGGTGCGCGATAGAATAATGGTGCACAGGGACTAATGGCATGCACTATGAACCCACTAAACCTTGATGTTGTGTGGTGTGCTGGTTGCAGTTCAGGCGAGTATCAGTGCACGACACAACATTTGTACTCAATAGATATTGGCATGCAACAAAAAAAGTTAACAACATTTAGATCAGAACAAGATCAATACAATTTTAAAATAATGGAAGATGTGCAAGGAGTTTACAACCATGAGTAAGATATCATAGGAATCTATGTCAATATGGGTAATGAAGGTACAAATTCAAATGGACATGGATAACGTAAGGAAGAAAGAATCAACTTAATAGAGACTATTAAATTTTTCAAAAGGATGTCCAAAGTTATAAAGCTGATAATGAGAGGCTTATAAAATCCAAGGAGAAGTAGGAAGACTTCAACATCAAGTTAATGCAGAGGTTGGAAAGAATAGAGAAGAATATGGATAAGGAGACTGAGTCAAGCAGATTAGGAAGACATAAGGATCATGGTAAGAGGAAAATAAAAAGAAGTGTTGGAAGACATCACCATCACTCTCCAAGGAATTCAACTAGGAGAGCACACAGTAGCACAAGTCCATCTCATGTTAATAAGCATAAGAAGAGGTCTGGGGTGGATGAGCTACAGGGGGAAATGAGAAAAATCAAGCCTCCTACTTTTGATGGTGAACAAAATAAGGATAAGGAATTAGAGATATGGCTACTAAACATGAGGAAGCGTTTTCAGTGGCATAATTACCCTTCACATTAATAAGGTAGAATTATTATTTATCATCTTAAGAGAAAAGAATCAATGTGGTGGGACCAATTTGTGTAGGTACAACACATTGATGAGAAAAATATGACTTGGAGATAATTCAAGAGGTATTTTCAAAGGAAATACTGGACTAAGAGGTACTATGATAAGAAAATGAAGGAATTATTTAAACTCAATCTTGGGAGTATGACCATAGATGAGTACGAAATGAGGTTTTTAGAGCTGCTAGAATATGTTTCCTTAATCAAGGATGAGCAAGTTAATATCCAATGATATTTGAGTGGGATGCCATAATTTATCAGTGACATGATACAATACGATGATCCCAGAACATTGGAGGAAACGATAAGAAGTTCTAAGTGCCTTTATGATCAACATAAAAGGAGAGAAACTTACCAAAAAGCTTGGGAATACAAGAAGAAAAGAAATATGGAACAGAGGAAGAAGGGAACTAAGCCACCATTCTTCAGAAATAACTTTTAGGGACAACCAAAATCTAAAGAATCTAGAATGAGAGAGACATTGATACAAAGACCAAGGAAACCACCTATTCAATGTTGGGGTTGTAAGGGAGATCACATGTACATAGATTTCTCTCATAGAAGTGAAAAAGTGAGGAATTGTCACAATATACAACGAGCTGAAATAGTGGAGGACATGGGTAGAAATGTACCTAATATCTATGCAGGCTTGGACAACAAGAAAGATGAGTTTCAGTCACAAATGATTGAATTCGAAGGTAAGATCAATAACTAGCCTATTGTTATTTTAATTGATTCAGGAGCTATTGATAGTTATCTAGATCCTAAGTTGGTGGAGAGATTTCAATTTCCAAGAAGCATGCATGGAAAACCTTGGATGGTGCAGCTAGATACAAGAGCTAAAAGAAAAATCAATGAGATGGTTAAGGCATATACAATGAACATGAATGGACTGAGCACCAGGGAAAATTTTAAGAACATACCTTTAGGTTCCTATGACTTCATAATTGGTATGGATTGGTTAGACCAACACCATGCTATCCTAAATTGTTATGATAAGGAATTTACTTACTCGGATGAGGAACAAACTTAAGGATAGTAGTAACTATCATAGAAGTTTCAACCTCGCAATTGAAGAAAAGTTACAGGAAAGGATGTCAAATATTTGCAGCACATATGAAAGAGACACCTAAATATAAGGTGCCAAATATTGAAGATTATGAAGTCCTAAAAGAGTTTCAAGATGTATTAAATGAAATAACAATATTTCCACCCAAAAGATATATTGATTTCTCCATCAATCTGATCCCTGGAGCAACTCCAGTATCTAATACCTCTTACAGGATGAGTACACCATAATTGAAGGAATTACAAATGCAACTTGAAGAGATTTTGAAGAAGGGGTGTATTTTCCCAAGTGTGTCACCTTGGGGTGCCCCAATATTATTTGTGAAGAAAAAGGATGGAACTTTGATACTTTCATAGAATTTAGGTAGTTAAACAAGGTAACCATGAAGAACAAGTATCCTTTGCCAAGGATAGATGACCTCTGTTATCAATTGAAAGATGCAAAAATATTCCTAAAGATTGATCTCAGGTCAAGATATCATTAGGTAAGAATTAAAGAAGAAGACATCAACAAGACTTCTTTCAGAACAAGGTATGGTCATTATGAGTTCACAGTGGTTCCATTTGAGTTAACGAATGCACCAACTATCTTCATGTGTCTCATGATTGGTATATTCAGGAATTACTTGGATAAGTTTTTCATTGTCTTATTGGATGATATTTTGATATATTCTAAGTCTAAAGAATAACATGAGAAACACTTGATAATGGTGTTACAGGTGTTGAGGGAGCATCAATTGTATTCCAAATTGAGAAAGTGTTCATTTTACCAGAAGCAAATTCATAATTTGGGCCATATCATTTCAAAATAAGGGATAGAAATAGATCCAAAAAATATAAAGGCCATTGAAGGATGGCCAACACCAAGGAATGTATCAGAGATGAGATCATTCACGGGCCTTGCAGGTTACTATAGGATATTTATTGAAGGTTTCTCAAAGATTGCACACCCAATTACTTCATTACAAAAGAAAGGTATGAATTTTTATTTGAAATTGGAGTGTGAAATGAGTTTCCAACACTTGAATTAATTATTAATAAGAACTCCAATACTAAGGATTGTTGATCCAAATGAAAATTTCATTTTATGCATTGATGCATGCAAAGAAGGACTTGGTGGATTCCTTAGTTAGAATAGGTATGTGGTGTGCTATGAATCAAGAAAGATGAAGGAGAATGAAAGGAAATATTCTACTTGTGATTTGGAGTTGGTAGACATAATGCATTCCTTGAAGATGTGGAGGCACTACCTCATGGGAAAAATATTTGAGATAAGGATGGACCATAGTGGTCTGAAATACTTGTTTGGACAAACCAAATCTAAATGTGACGAAAATCAAATGGTTAGATTTCCTCAGTGAATATGATTTTGATATAAAACATATCAAAGGTAAAGAGAAAAAGGTGGTTGATGCACTCGACACGATAGTGCATGAGATGCATGATACAACTATTATTATGTGCCAATTAGATTTCAAAGATAGAATTGTAGAGGCTCAAAGATCAGATTAGAAATACATGGAGGTAAAGGAAAAACTTCAACAAGGTAATTTACAACAAAAAGTTGAGGACTATAAGATGTAAAATGATGAAATATTCATGTACAGGGGAAGAATTTATGTGCCAAATTCTCGGGAATTGAAGAATACAATTTTGGTAAAAATGAATTATATGCCTTATGTTGGACACCCATGTTAACATAAAACTATTGCAGCTATCAAGAGCCAATATTATTGGTTATACATGAATAAAGAATTTGTTGATTTTATTGGAAGGTGTTTGACATGCCAAAAGGTCAAGGATGTGCATAGACACCCAGATGGTTTGTTGCATACATTTCCCATCCCTGAGTGGAAATGGGAAATTGTAACAATGGACTTTATCACTAAATTACCAACAACTAGAAAGCAACATGATTCTATGATGGTAGTATTTGATAAGATTAATAAAGTTTCCCATTTTATTCCAGTAAAGCTCACTGACAAGGAAGATAACGTAGTTGATATTTATCTGAAAGAAATATCTCGATTACATGGAATTCCAAAGAAAATTATGAAGACAATTACGTCTGACAGAGATACAAAATTTACATCAAATTTTTGGAAAGGATTATCCAAGGGCTTTGGAACAATTATGGATTTTAGCACAGCTTATCATCAAGAGTCTAATAGGCAGAAAGAAAAGGGTGAATCAAGCAATACAATATATGCTAAGGATGCATGTGATGAATAAAGCATACAAATGGGAGGATTATTTGCACATGGTAGAGTTTTATTACAACAATGGGTGACAAGAATCCCTAAAAATGAGCCCATTTGAGGCACTTTATGGAAAAAAAATGCAACACACCAGTGAGCTGGGACAACCTAGAAGATTGCATAATGGTTGGACCAGAACTACTCAGGGAAATTGAAGAGTAGATGATGAAAATAAAACAGAACTTACAGGCTCCCCTGGATAGGAAGAAAATATATGCTGATAAGAGTAGAACTCACAAGGAATTTAAAGTGCATGATCATCTGTTCCTGAAATTAAAGGCCAACATAAATTCCCTAAAATTGGGAAATTGCTCAAAGTTGGCAACTCATTTTTTTGGACTATTTGAAATACTGGAAAAGATTGGGCCTATAGAATACATGATTTCCTTTCCTGCATCAATGTGCACTCATATTGTAATTCCATGTATTATTTCTTAAAAAGTATGTACCTGATATTAATCATGTCATTGATTGGAATGTGATTCAGGTGGAGCAAGAAGGCATTTTTCAAGTGCATCTGTTGTGCATATTGGATCGAAAGATAAAGAAGCTCTAGAATCGATCCATATGGATAGTAAAGGTCAAATGGACCTGGTACAACCCTGAGGATGCAACTTGGGAGCATGAGGATTATGTGTCTAGAATACTTGCATCTTTTTTAAGACCTATGAGATTTTTGTTTTATATATGTATATACTGCACTGAGGACAATGCATAAATAAGGGAGAGGGGAATGTAATAGCCCTAGGATAAAACCCAATTGTACATATAAATGTAACTTTAATTTACATATAAGATGGTGAGATGAAGGAACAAGATCTTTGGTTTGGTTCTTTATGCATTGATTTAGTGTGGATGAATATCACACCAAAGGAGTGTGCGAAGTTTACAATATATAGCACATACCTTTGTATGTGCGCAAGAATGACACACTCAAAGAGGAACAACTTGAAGTATACAATGTGCACTGGTATAAGCACACATGGATGGCACACTAAAGGAAGAGCCTTCTAGGATGGCACATATTCCAAGATTCAACACACACTAAATTAACACACATATTTTGAATACCAGAGAGTCTTTTGTATATATTTTATGATGTGACATAGACTAGTGTAAGTGCACAAGGGTGGCACACTGAAAGAAGAGTGCACACATCCCAGAAGTTTAGCGTGCATCAACTTAGTTTGTGATATTTGTATTTTGAGGCTGGTGAGCCTGGATGTAAAAAGTCCATTATTGTTTTACTTAAATTGTCAATGTAATCATATGAAAATATAATGAAAATACATCACTACGGAAGACCAAACACGTAAAAGAGTATGGGGGATACAAATCCACTATTTGAGGTTAAGGAGGCTTAAAACGAAAGGAATATTGTATTAATATTCCTTAAAATTATAAAGTAAGGATATTATTTTATCCTAAGTCTGAAGGAGGGGGACATGTGGACCAAAGGGATTTCTCAACATGACAAGTGTCAAGTTGGGGACATGCATTCAAATAGTTTGGACTTATTACCATTTGGGAGGGATTCATGATTAGATCATGGATATATGGAACCCTGTTGTTACTATTATCGAACTCTGATATTACTGTAACATATATTTGTACAATGATTAGCTTGGAGAGTTGGACTAAAGAGGTGGGTTGTTAGGTCCGTAGGACATTGCATTCTCTCCGGGTGAGATAATTTATGGGAATTAACTCACGAGATGCCAAACTGCAGTGACATGGCTCTAAGACTTCCTATTTGGCCTGTTGTTGAAGTCCTAGAAGGGAAGTGGGGAAGTCGAAGGACTGTTGAGAAGAGAAGGGGAACACTCCTTGAGGTGGGACATGCATGTGGGGAATGAGGGACTACAGGATGTTAGTATGAATTTTCACATGTCACAGATTTTCTTGTGATTGAGTCACTTGTGATTGAGTTATTTGTGACTGAGTTCCTGTTGACTGAGATACTTTAACTTTTCTAGGAATCCTTACCCAAGTGGAGTTTAGCCCCATCTCATGGGTGACCCACTGTTGGGAATTATGAGGAGCATGGTCAAGGCTGGGAGGAATGTGGAAGGTCTACCCATAGTTGGTGTCCTTTAATAAAATATAAGTGTCAATTGTCTATAAATCATGTCTTGAAGAAATAATTATGCATTTTTCTTTCATGGGTTTATCTTGTTTATGTTGCATGTATATTTATGTTATGATTATGTATATAACTATGCATTGCAGAGTCTATTTTTAAGTTTTAGTTAGTATTAGAGAAATTTTGTTGAATTATTAGTAATGGAGACAACACAATATGGTATCAAAATTCAATAAATTTTTAAGTGGCATAGCCCAACAGGTGAATGGGTATGCTACAAAGTGGTATCAGAGTTGATGAAAAGAGATTTTTTGGTGTGATGTTCCCAGCATAGGTGAATGGGTATGTTATAGCAAGAATATATCATACACTAAGAATGCTTGAATTCCAGGGATCAGGGTCGAAAGACCTAGAGAAACATTTGTTTGTATGTGATACGATATGTACTACAAAGAATATTTAGGATGAAGCAACAAAGATTGTGAAATTAGCCATGTTGTTCATAGGTCATGCATTGTTATGGTACACGAGGTATCAAACTACTACACCAACACGAAAATCAAGGAAATTAGAAAAGATTGGAAAAAATTTGTTAAAGAAATTTTGGAAGGAAAAATCCAAGTCGCAATATATCATAGAGATGAAAGAAATTAACCAAGTACATAATGAAACAGTTTTGGATTAGGATCAAAGGTTTAAATATGCGATGGGTAGATTAATGTTCCACATTCCTGATGAACAACATTGAGAATAGTTTATTGCAATTTTGTTGTCGCACATTCATTTCCCATTGACACAACAAAAGGTCACGTCATATACAGAATCATTAGAAATTGTGATGAAGTTATAAGCATCTCCTATAGGATATGGTGTAAGAATGGAAAAGGTTTAGTCACACTTGGATTCGCTAAGGATTCAATTTTCAGAAATAACAAAGGAAAATGAATAGTGTGAACATGTTTGGTGTATTATATGTAATACTAAGGCCATCGTAAAGATGAATTCCCAACATTTTCACAGTATATGGATACAAGAGCATCAAACCCATTGGCAGAAGGAATGGGGTATTGTGAAATATGCAAGAGATGGGGACACCATCAGACTTTCTTTCCATTATTGCAAAAGAACCAGAGTACACCCAAGAATTAATTTTGGAGTATTTGCAAATATGTAGGACAACATGAGAAATATTGTTTCTCATTCAACTTAATGAGGCAACACACTTCATATGCATAAAAAATCCAAGAATAAAATGTTGCAACAGAAGGATGAATTTCAGAGTACAATACTCCGAGAGGATTTAATCAGGGTGGATGAGGAGGATTCGATAGAGGTCTAGGACTAGGAGGATTTGGTAGAGGAGGAAGAGGTCCAATAATTTGTTATAACTACAATCAACCAGGAAATTTAGTGAGAGATTGTATGAATCCTTGTATGACATGCATGTAATGTAGAGAACTAGACCATGTGAAAGAAGACTATCCTCAACTAATAGAGAAATGGAAGGAAAGAGGGAATAAAAACCATAATTAAAACTAGAACCAGAAACTGTAGATGATAGCAAGTAGGGAGAATGAATATCAACCTAGAATAGTAGTTGTTATGCGTGATAGAACAAGAAATGGAGAATATGCGACAAAAAAGGGAAACGGGGTCAAGTAATGGATAAGGAAATAATCTAAGGCTAAGACAAAATTAAATCAATAGAAATAGAAAGAGACATATCAACAAACAAGGAAGGAGATAATAGGACCATACTAGATAGAATCAACATCAAAGACACCACCAGTATATGATATGTGATCAGTCTATGATCGTACCATTCTAGAAAGATCAGTTGAAAAGGTAAACACTTTGAAAGATTTCTTTAAAGAATTGTTTAGAGTTGATGAAGGATGAAAAAAAATTGAACTCAATGTGTGGGATGATCAATCAGTGAAGCCAAGATAGAGAAGTTCCTATGACACAGAGAGAAATGAACCAAGTATTTCTCAAGAAGAGGACAAACAGAGAATTCAGATTAAGTGCGTAGATATGAGAATATGACATGGATAATATCATATTGAATTAGGATTGGATATAAATGTTCTTCCAAGACATATGTGGGAAATTATGGGAAATACAAAGTTAGTTTGGTCAATATTTCAGTTGATATTGGAAAACCAACATAATATATACTGACCCAGAGACATGTCGGAGTACATGTTAACATAAATGGAGTGCATAGTGTAGCCATATTTGATGCCATTTATATCATGGATAAAATTCATTTGTATCCAAAATTTCTCAGAATGGATTGGGCCTTTTAAAACCACAAGATTATTCACTTGAAGAAAAGAGAAATGATTTTTTAAGGAGGATGCTTAAAGGTCATTGCACCATTAGACCCCACAGAGGAAATAATGTATGTGGAACACACAAGAAAAGAAATTGATAACACGTATAATATGACTACATGCATGGATGACTATGTCAATCCTACTATATATTGTGTGCTTAGTTGAAGAAGAATTATCTCTTGTGCATAATATTTATAGGAAGGAATTGAACATTGGCAGCATAGGTTTCATGAAGTATCGACTAGAATATGTGCCCGCATTACTTTCTCTTTGATATGGACTAGAATAAAGGTATGTCAGGCACCTAGTTTTGATGGATTAACTAATGTAAGTTACTTTTTAAAATAATTAGAATTGAAGATGCCTTAAAAAAATTATTGTTGGAATTAGATGTTGCATTGAGAGAAACCCCAACACGATGGTGGGCTACATACAAGGAAGAAATAGATGATTGGAAAGACTGTAAAAGGATAATACATATTAGATTTGGATCATAAGATATTATGCACAACTATACAGGGATGAGAAGATTTATGGATCATGTTGTGTAGTATATGAAAACTTGGAGACAAGTGTCGAAGAAGGAATGGATGCACAGGTTCATACATACCCTTGATATGATTCCCAATAACTGGTATCTAGAACTAGTGCGCAGAGGGAAAACATACTGAGAAGAGATCACCTTTAATTTTAAGGTAACATTTAGTTTTGAGGCTAAGTCACCTTTAGTATATGCACCATTCATAGCACTTGGAGTAGTGTTATCTCATCCAGGAGAGGAAGAGTTATACCATCCAATTTCCTTTTCTAGCAAGAAGTTGTCAATTGCTGAGAACAATTACATGACAATAGAAAGGGAGGGCTTGTAAATAATTTTTTTCATTACATAAGTTCATACACTACTTG